>JXCR01042132.1:47257-76157 GCA_002079205.1 Phalaenopsis hybrid cultivar
TTAAAAATAAATATCTTTATTTTTAAACCTTGGAAAAATATTCCAATGATTCCTAAGTGTTTAGGAAATAATTTGGAATATTTCCATGAGTTTAATATTTTATGATTTTTTATTATTTTGATTCCTAAGTGTTTAGAAAATAATTTGGAACATTTCCATGAGTTTATTATTTTATGATTTTATTATTATTTTTTTATTAAAAATAACCTAAAAATCAAGTTTTTATTTTAAATATATTTTTATTTTTATTAAATCCCACTAATATCAGAGAACTCAAAAAACTAAGTTTGATAATTTTTTGAGTTATATTTTGATTTTTCATCAGAGAACTCAAAAAACTAAGTTTAATAATTTTTTGAGTTATATTTTGATTTTTATTATTTTTAATTATTAAAAATAATTAAAATAACTTAAAAATTAAGTTTTTTATTTCAAATATATTTTTATTTTTATTAAATCCCCCTAATATCTAAGAACTAAAAAAACTAGGTTTGATAATTTTTGGAGTTATATTTTGATTTTTAAAAATCATTTGATTTTCAAATTTAATGATTACTTTTAAAAATTAATTAAAAATATTAAATGATCTTAAAATGACTTGAAATTTTTATGGTGAGTTTTCTTACTCATGAGCCACAATGGAAAATAAAAATCAAGTGATTTTAATCTCTGTGTGCTTCAAATTAAATGTTTTAAGCAAATTAGGGTTTGCTCAAAATAGTAATTTTTTGATTTCTAAAAATTATGAAATTATTTCCTAAAACTCCTCTAGCAATGGGAAACTTACATGATTTTTTGTAAAATTTTCTAAGTCATATACAATTTTCTATAATTATTTGAATAAAAAATGCATAAAAACTTAGAAAATTAAGATCTATGTCTAGAAATCTCCTATGTCTTTGAAAAAATACTCCAATTGTGCACCTAGACAAAGGCTACAACATATAAAAATTTGGGGTCAAGGTGATAATCCAATATGAATGGAGAATTGAAAAACCCCTAACACAAATTAATTTTTTAAAAATAATTTATGCATCAAATTAATGTAAAAATTATTTCATATGATTCTTCTCTGTTCACTGAGAAAGTGGGTATTTTTATTTTATTTTTATAAGTTTTTTTATGAAAAGTTATGAATTTTTTAAGTTTAGGGGTATTTTTTGAATTTTTTTAAATCCCATAATTTTCTACTTAAACCCACGCGTTGACTGGATCATGGGCAGTTCCGAAAATGCCACATGTTGCGCTCTGGTTTGTCGCCGCCATCCGCGTTAGCGCTGACTCAGCGTGTTGTGCATATACAGGATCTCTGTCCGACGCGATCAGGACCGTCCGATCGATACACGCGCGAATGGACGACATCCGTTCNGGCCTGTCCCAGGAGGCAGTTCATTTTCCTGTACATCTTTGAGTTTATGATTATATATATATATATATGTTTCTAAAGTGAAAAATACGACCTAAAGCTACCGTCTTTTGGCCCTATTAGTTTGGGCATTTTAAGTAATGAAATAGTATCATGCACCTAAAACAAAATCTTATCCCACCAACCACGCCATCGAAGTGATAGATTACTTCTCAAGAGAACCTCACAAGCTCCTTTGTTGGGTTCGCATGTACTTATCGAGCTCCTCCATTGAGCTCACTGTATACATCAAACTCGCATGCCGAGCTCGCCTGCATTTGTTAAGTTTCAACTTCAAGCTCATTTACTGATCATTCAGAGTTGCCTGAATGACATAAAGAAGGGGACTAGAACCCATCACTATCTATGCATATTTATGAGTTGTCTTACACCTATTCTGATATATTTTAATAAAAACTTTCATATACGTTTCATACAGTGCGGCTTATAGTATGTGATTGTCATTACTACCTCATTTTGATAAAAAGAAGGGGTGGAAGAGATTTTATCCATACGATACATTTTGATAAAACATAGCACATGATAATATTTTATTATCAAATAAAGTATACATTGAGTCATTAGCTTCTGACTAATTATATTCCTAATTAATTATTAGTGTTTATTCAAAAGTAATTAATGTATCTTTGACCATCTTATAGAAGAAAATACTAATTAATGATTTGTAAAAAAACAATGTGAATCAGAGAAAAAAAAGGTTTTAATTTATGTAGTTGCAATTAAAGCATTGAAGAAAATTNGCCATCAAGCAAATTTCGTTTAGAAGATGCAACAGATGGAGCACCGGGCAGGGCATCATCAAGGCCCATTAATCTCGCAATCACATTCGGCGGTTTCCGTTTCGCATCTGTACCTTTACACATCTCCTGAGCGATAAGCATTTTCATCGGGGTTGTATTTGATCTTTTTACAGAAGAACCTTTCCTCGACTCACAAGTGAGCTATATTATGACAAAATATAAGAAATATTTTTTAAAAAAGTTTATTAATGGATTAAAAATAAACTTGAGTAAAGTAAGTCCTTACTGATTTATCCTCCAAGTGAAGTTCAACAGGATCTATTGCTTGGTTTGGGCCGACTGGTCGATTTCTACCTCCAATAGAACCTGAAANTAAAAAGTTTATTAATGGATTAAAAAATAAACTTGAGTAAAGAAAGTCCTTACTGATTTATCCTCCGAGTGAAGTTCAACAGGATCTATTGCTTGGTTTGGGCCGACTGGTCGATTTCTACCTCCAATAGAACCTGAAAGAAGTTTTAATCACAAAGGTTTTATAACATACACAAGCAAAAGAATTCACAACAAGCATATAAAAAGTAAAAGCNTATGAATTAATTATAAAATTTCTGTTGGGTTTATATTTGTATTTTATCATGTTTTTTTCTCTTTTTTTCAATTCTTTTATTAGTGATTGTTGAATACTAATTTGTCAGTGAATCACATTTTAGAAGAATATAATATAAGAAATGAGAGAGACAGAAAGAAAGAAAGAGATAAAGAGAAGAGTGCATGGTAAATAAACATTAATATGAAGTGATTAGAGTATTTTTGGGCTTCTTAGACCTATTTTATCAATATAATGATCTATATTTATAGGGAATATGATACAATATATGAGTTAAAATTTTGCCTCTATATATTTTAATGAAGGTTTTATATGGGAATATCTGATATCTTACATGAGATTGCCGCACGGTTGTTTTATGAATCTGTTGACTAAGCTTAATTGTCTTTAAATTACTAGTTAGCTCGGTCAGTTAAACTGCGGTTGTCTATGGTACTGGTAGTTGAACGTTGGGGTTGTCTGGCTGCGCACCTTTCAGGCCAACAGTCATCCCGACTGTAGGTTGTCCTGATGGCGACTTGTCCAAGCCAAAGGTCATCCTAGCTAGGGGCGCAAATGAATCAGACACAAATGAAAAGAGCTTGTGTTTATATTTAGTTCGTTTGAAATTTAGTTTGTTTGAAATAAACTCGTGTTCGAAATTGTTCGTGAAGTCACTGTTCGTGTTCGTTTCTTAACGTACAAGTCGAACACGAGCTGTTCGTGAATGACGAGTCAGTTTGACATCTCTAACATTAATATATATATAAATAATATATTATATTAATTATATAACTTATATTATTAATATAATATATTAATATATTATAATTATTAATTTATTATATATTATAATTTTTAAAATTTGTTTTTTTTAAATATCATTTTAAATTATTTTTTATTTCGAANCACATTATTGTTCTTGTTTGATCAGTTTAACTAACCGAACAAAAAAAGAAATGTTCTCGTTCGTCTCGTTTACACATTGAACGAATCGAACACGAACACAAAATATTCGCGAACAACGAGCTTTTTTGACAGTCATAATCCTAGCTGCTTGTCATCCTAGTAGCAGATCATCCATCTAAGTGATTCAGTCAAACAAATTTTTATTATACATTAATAAATTCGNGAACAATAACGATTCAAACACGAACGAACACATCATTGTTCCTGTTTGATTAGTTTAACTAACCGAACAAAAAAAAAATGTTCTCGTTCGTCTCGTTTACACATTGAACGAATCGAACACGAACTCATTGACGAACCGAACACGAAATATTCGCGAACAACGAGCTTTTCCATAATCCTAGCTACTGGTCATCCTAGTAGCAGATCATCCATCTAAGTGATTCAGTCAAACAAATTTTTATTATACATTAATAAATTCGTAATTATTTTTTTATGAAAAGTTTATGATTTTTATAATAAAACACCCTTTAAAAATAATATTACATAAAATATTACTTGTTATTCATAAATTTTAAAAGGTCAGTGCTTCATTTTCTATTTTCTATCTGTCCCTCTCTGTTTCTTTTTCCTTTTTATTTATTTATTTATTCAAAATTACCGTTTCAATAGAATATAATTTATATTTATTTAGCAAGCATTCTGACAATCGGAGTGCTAATATTATAATATTGNTTTCTATCTGTCCCTCTCTGTTTTTTTTCCTTATTTATTTATTTATTTATTTATTTTTTTCAAAATTACAGTTTCAATAGAATATAATTTATATTTATTTAGCAAGCATTCTGACAATCGGAGTGCTAATATTATAATATTGCTTGTCCCAGGAGGCAGTTCATTTTCCTGATACGACCTAAAGCTACCGTCTTTTGGCCATATTAGTTTGGGCATTTTAAGTAATGAAATATTATCATGCACCCTAAAACAAAATCTTATCCCACCAACCACGCCATCGAAGTGATAGATTACTTCTCAAGAGGACCTCACAAGCTCCTTTGTTGGGTTCGCATGTACTTATCGAGCTCCTCCATTGAGCTCACTATATACATCAAACTCGCCTGCATTTGTTAAGTTTCACCTTCAAGCTCATTTACCGATCATTCAGAGTTGCCTGAACGACATAAGGAAGGGCACTAGAACCCATCACTATCTATGCATATTTATGAGTTGTCTCACACCCATTCTGATATATTTTAATAAAAAGTCTCATATACGTTTCATACAGTGCGGCTTATAGTATGTGATTGTCATTACTACCTCATTTTGATAAAAAGAAGGGGTGGAAGGGATTTTATCCATACGATACATTTTGATAAAACATAGCACATAATAATATTTTATTATCAAATAAAGTATACGTTGAGTCATTAGCTTCTGACTAATTATATTCCTAATTAATTATTAATGTTTATTCAAAAGTGATTAATGTATCTTTGACCATCTTATAGAAGAAAATACTAATTTATGATTTGTAAAAAAAAAAGGTTTTAATTTATGTAGTTGCAATTAAAGCATTGAAGAAAATTTTGGGAAAATAATATTTTTATTAGACTTTGACCCAAAATTAAAAGCCGGGTGGTTACGATTTTAATGATGTCACTAATTATTACTGAGAATATTTATAAAAATAACATTTTTTTTAATTTATTAAATAAATATCAAAGTTTTAAATATAAACTTTTATACGTACAAACAGCACATTAAGAACTTGATGAGTTATTAAGAATGAAAGCTAATAGTTTTGCTATGCTCTTATGTTNATTTATTAAATAAATATCAAAGTTTTAAATATAAACTTTTAAAGATACAAACAGCACATTAAGAACTTGACGAGTTATTAAGAATGAAAGCTAATAGTTTTGCTATGCTCTTATGTTGATGATATTAGTGTAACTAAAAGGGGNCACTGAGAATATTTATAAAAATAACATTTTTTTAAATTTATTAAATAAATATCAAAGTTTTGAATATAAACTTTTAATAGATACAAACAGCACATTAAGAACTTGATGAGTTATTAAGAATGAAAGCTAATAGTTTTGCTATGCTCTTATGTTGATGATTTTAGTGTAACTAAAAGGGGGCATTTTCATGCATAAAACCTAATTCTTATGTATTTATATGTCTAAAACTTATATTTTAAAAAAAATAATAAAAAAAATATTAAAGATAAACATTGATTTAAGGATTCTCCATTTTATCGTTTATTCCTTGATACCTTTAAAAGAACACCTTTCAGACATACTAAATATTTGATACTCATTCTAATATATCAATATATTTTAATTTTCATTACATTTAGGGCCTGTTTAAGAAGAAATATTTGCGTACGTCTTACGTANCTAAAAGGGGGCATTTCCATGCATAAAACCTAATTCTTATGTATTTATATGTCTAAAACTTATATTTTAAAAATAATAATAAAAAAAAAATATTAAAGAAAAACAGTGATTTAAGGATTCACCATTTTATCGTTTATTCCTTGATACCTTTAAAAGAACACCTTTCACACATACTAAATATTTGATACTCATTCTAACATATCAATATATTTTAATTTTCATTACATTTAGGGCCTGTTTAAGAAGAAATATTTGCGTACGTCTTACGTACGCATCGTCTTACGTACGTCGGTAGGTTACAAGGAGGGTAGTAAAGGGTTATATCCGCGTTATACCTAAAGTAAACTACCTGTAACTTACAAATATATGAAAATAAAAGCACGAAAATTACTAGTTATAAGTAGGTTCGGAAATATTNTGGAGGATATTAAAGGGTTATATCCGCGTTATACCCAATGTAACCTACCTGTAACTTACAAATATATGAAAATAAAAGCACGAAAATTACTAGTTATAAGTAGGTTCGGAAATATTACAGGGGGTATAACGCGAATATAACCCCTAATACACTCCCTGTAACCTACCGACGTACAAAAATATTTCTCCTGTTTAAGACAGCTGAAAGTGTTTGAAGAAGCCTCAGAAAAAAAATATTATTAGAAAAACTGCAACGGCTATTATAATTTTTTTTTTCTCCAAAAGTCAAGATGACAGTTTTCTATTAACTACTCGCCGAAGAAAATTTTAAAACAATACTTGTAAGAANTGAAATATTTCTCCTGTTTAAGACAGCTGAAAGTGTTTGAAGAAGCCTAAGAAAAAAATATTATTAGAAAAACTGCAACGGCTATTATAATTTTTTTTTCCTCCAAAAGTCAAGATGACAGTTTTCTATTAACTACTCGCCGAAGAAAATTTTAAAACAATACTTGTAAGAAAAAAAATTAGATTAAGCAATTCATTTAAATTTAATTAAAGAAATTTATATTTTATGATAATTTTTCTTAATGTCCGGTCTTGAGCCATGCTCTATAAAAAATACGGGAGATTTACATACCTACCACTTAATTCTTTTCTATCAACACACCAACCACTTAAACTTTAATATTTACCTACAGACCACCCAATTTATACTGAAAAAGCATAGAGACACATAAGAATTGGGTGGTAAATATGCAAATGCCCCGAAAAATATTGATGTCACTATTATTTTTCATTAATAGAAATATAAATTAATCTTAATTGGTGAGCTTAATGTTCACCATAAGAATGCATAATTAGTAAAGCTAATATTTTCTTAATCCATATATCATAATTTAAAAATAAGTGGATTAATGAATCTGAAAATGTTTTATTTAATTTGAGAAATAAAACTAGTAATTTTATAATTAATCCTAATTATATAAAGCATAAAAAATGAATAAAAAATATATTTCACTCCAAAACACATCTGCAAACATAACAAAGAACGAGATATTACGTCATATCATCAATCCTTTCCTTAAAATTAGTTTTTTTTTATAATTAAAATAACTCCAGTTTTAACGGTAAAATCGGACATTCGGCAATGAATGGCGTTCCCGCCCTCTATTACNTACTCCAAAACACATCTGCAAACATAACATAGAACGAGATATTACGTCATATCATCAATCCTTTCCTTAAATTATATTTTTAAAAAAATTAAAATAACTCCAGTTTTAACGGTAAAATCGGACATTCGGCAATGAATGGCGTTCCCGCCCTCTATTACATTCTGTGCATGCCTCCAGGGCTTCTTTGGGGGAGGTTTTATTCTGTCAGTTGTGCAATTAAAACTGATTCAATACACCTTTTTTTAGAGTGGGATCACTCGAACCAACGTAAATTTATTTATAATATCCGGACACAATAAAAAATTCTCTTTGAAGCAACTGTAATTTATTAAAAAATAGTTTCGAAGCTGTTATTAAGTTGATGCTAGAAGAGCTGCTGTAATTATTATAATTTTTTTTTCTTAAAGTCAGACCACAGCTAGAAAGCTGCACTGAAGATGTTCAGGGCTTGTAGGAAAACACAGATTTCAACGACAGTTTTTAAAAAAGCTGTCAAAACTCAATTTACCCAAACAGATAAAACTGTGATATTATGACGCAGTGTCACCGCATTGCCGCTTCAAATGGACCCAAAATCACCATGTGACATGATGTCCTTATAGAACTCATACATGAGAAAATATTAATTTCTTTTATTTCGTTGTATGGATGAATGATGGAATGGATCATATAATGTCATACATTTAGCGGCATGATGTGACCCGTATTATTGCTGCACATCCGATTTAGCAGACATAATATTTTTACTCCCGCCCGAATCCTTGAGCAATCCAATAGAAAATGAATGGCTAACATGCTCCACAGGCACAACGTACCTCATGATCTCCTCTCTTACCAGCCAACCCATATTGAACGAAGCCCCCACACAAGTTGCGGAATATCACAAGTAGTTGAGGCTCAATTTAAAGCACAAGAGATGCAAAGAAAATTCAAATTATACATCATAATCGTCATCAATGTCAAATTATCATTATTTTTTAATCTATCATCTTATATTTTTCTAATGCCCAATGAAAAGTGAGCCTCTATAATCTTATATTAAATTAGGTTTATTTGACTTTTTTTCATATAAAAAAAATCTAATGTCTATGTATAAATGTGAAATAATAATTGATGGGGGCTCCCCACTTGCCCCTTTTTCTTTTCATGGCTCCCCACTTGCCCTTCCTTATTCAACAGTGCATCAATTTATTTGCATATTAAAATCTAATAAATTGTATTGAGGATATATATATTTATTTAAGATAATTAAATATATTAGAATTAAATCAAAACAAGTCTTTAAAATAACACTTTCTAGATTTATTTAAATTTACTTTGATTTAAAATCAAAATATTTTACATAAAAAATCAAATTTAAACTAGATGAAAAATTTAAAGCATACCACTCCCCAATAATTTTGCCAAACTTTATTTCAATCCAAATTAATTTAGACAATAACATATATTTCTGATAATATCGGTGGTCACATTTCTGCTCACTACAATTTTTCATAATTTATAAATTATTTGAGTGAATTTAATCATAATGCGTGAAAATCATAACATATACAAGATCTAGATTCCAAGATTCCTTGATTAAAGTTATATAGATTGTCAACTAGCAAACTAAGGTTTCATTCGACCCCGTGATGAACTTCAGTTTCAATGGAATGAACGTCGACTGCTATACAAATTTTTGTTTGATGAAACAACAATAGATGGACGTCTCATAAAGTGCGGCGAAGTTCACCCCAATCTCTTCTAAAAGTTATCTAAGTTCCACGTACACAACTTTCAGAAGAGATTGGGTGAATGAAGCCACNAAAATTTTTGTTTGATGAAACAACAATAGATGAAAGTCTTATAAAGTGCGGCGAAGTTCACCCAATCTCTTCTAAAAGTTATCTAAGTTCCACGTACACAACTTTCAGAAGAGATTGGGTGAACGAAGCCACACTTTCGAACCCAAGCCTAAGTTGACTTGAATAATTTTAGACCATTATATATATATATAAAATCGAGCCTCAGCCAGTTGTGATCTTCTTCACCTTGCATGTGGGCCCTGATCGATCATGAGTACAACGGCGTATTCTTGGACAGTAACCATACATCCGAAAACTAAAAAAAATTAAAAACCAATTAATAAAAAATTTAATTCCCTAATTTTCCGAGGTCAACGGGACCAATTCTCCATAAACAATTTCCTATATAAACCCACCATCAATCCCACCCTAATCTCGCAGNTATATATCAAATCGAGCCTCAACCAGTTGTGATCTTCTTCACCTTGCATGTGGGCCCTGATCGATCATGAGTACAACGGCTTATTCTTGGACCATACATCCGAAAACTAAAAAAAAATAAAAACCAATTAATAAAAAATTTAATTCCTTAAATTTCCGGGGTCAACTGGACCAATTCTCCATAAACAATTTCCTATATAAACCCATCATTAATCCCACCCTAATCTCGCAGCCTTCTATGACCTCACCATCGATCCATTCCCACAGCCATGTCTAACATCCCNAATAAAAACCAATTAATAAAAAATTTAATTCCCTAATTTTCCGGGGTCAACGGGACCAATTCTCCATAAACAATTTCCTATATAAACCCACCATCAATCCCACCCTAATCTCGCAGCCTTCTATGACCTCACCATCGATCCATTCCCACAGCCATGTCTAACATCCCCATCTCCCTCTGCAACTCTTCTTTCTCTCTCTTCCTCCTCATCATCTCCATCTCCCTCTCCGACGACCCCTGGCCTTTCTCTCTCCTCTAGGGCTTCCTTCCTTTTTATTCCTTTTTTTCCTTCGGAAGGAGGTCATGGGAGGCGGCGGTGGAGGGAAGAAGGAGGCGGCGCCGCCGAAGGGATGTATAGCTTTCAGAGTAGGTGGGAAGGGGGAGGAGATGCAGCGGTTTGTTGTGNACTCTAGGGCTTCCTTCCTTTTTATTCCTTTTTTTTCCTTCGGAAGGAGGTCATGGGAGGCGGCGGTGGAGGGAAGAAGGAAGCGGCGCCGCCGAAGGGATGTATAGCTTTCAGAGTAGGTGGGAAGGGGGAGGAGATGCAGCGGTTTGTTGTGCCCGTGGAGTACGTTAACCACCCTCTCTTCGCGGGGCTGCTCAAGGAGGCGGAGGAGGAGTATGGCTTCGAGCAAAAGGGTTCGATAAGGATTCCGTGCCACGTGGAGGATTTCAGGCATGTGCAGGGTGTAATAGACCGCGAGAACGCCGGACATGGCCATCTTCATCTTCACTTCTCTAGATGCTTTAAGGCGTAGACTGTGTGCTTCATGGCTTATTTGGTTTCCCTCCTCCTTCTGTAAAACCTTTTTTATTTTTATTTTAAGGAAAGGATTGATGATATGACGAAATATCTTGTATTTTATTATGAACCGGATNGCTTCATCTTCATTTCTCTAGATGCTTTAAGGCTTAGACTTCCCTCCTCCTTCTGTAAAAGCTTTTTTATTTTTATTTTAAGGAAAGGATTGATGATATGACGAAATATCTTGTATTTTATTATGAAACGGATATGTTTGTTTACATTATTATTTTTTCCTTTTCTTTGCCTAAGAATTATAAAATTATTCGATTTATTTTAAAATAAATGAACTTTTTTAAAATTTTTTATATAAGAATATTTGATAAAGTTATTATGAGATAGAATTTTATATCCAATGGATAATATTTNTTATGAACCGGATATGTTTGTTTACATTATTATTTTTTCCTTTTCTTTGCCTAAAAATTATAAAATTATTCGATTTATTTTAAAATAAATAAACTTTTTTTAAAAAATTTTATATAACAATATTTGATAAAGTTATTATGAGATAGAATTTTATATCCATACCATTCAAATCATATAATAAATTTTGATGATGATTAATTTCTCTTTATAAAAATTTAATTTTTATGATAAATTTTCTCATGTCCGGTGCCGAGTCGTGCTCATTCCGCTCAACTTACTCTCCAAACAAGCCTTTTATACGTGGCACGCAATCTTACTCACCCAACAATTATATATATATATATTTATATATATATATATATATATATATATATATATATANTTTTATACCATTCAAATCATATAATAAATTTTGATGATGATTAGTTTTTCTTTATAAAAATTTAATTTTTATGATAAATTTTCTCATGTCCGGTGCTGAGTCGTGCTCATTCGGCTCAACTTACGCTCCAAACAAGCCTTTTATATGTGGCACGCAATCTTACTCACCGAACAATTATATCTATATGTATGTATATATATATATATATATATATATATACATATATATATTAAAATAGATTTAATGAGCAGAAAGTTGATACAGAATACGGATCAATATTTGATAGCAAGCTATAAAATTTTACAATTTTGAAATTTTTAGTCTAATTAATTTATTTCTATATTTCTCAATTAAATTACAGAATGATTTTTTAATACATTTGAATTGTATTTTTCAAAAAAAAGGAATCATATTTGAGTTAATTAGTTAGTTATTTATTTTATTTTTTAAAAATTTAATTGCAAAAAATTTATATTTTAATTAGAAATGAGTCATGATATTTAATAAACTTTTATATTCTTTAATGTGGCAATATAATTTAATGTTTTTTTCTTTTATTTTATGTTCATGAAAATGTAAAGTCAATAATCATTTTTATTACAATATTTTATTAGAATATTTAGTAAAAGGGGCACGGGAGAAGTAATTAAGTTAATTAAAGTCAAGTTAGATTGAATTCATATATATATATACATATATATATATATTGAAAGCCCAAAGAGGCTAGTATATTAAGTAGGAAGAAAGATACAAATACAAAGTGTGGGAGGGTTCAAACATGACTCTCTGCCCACAAAAAAACCACAAATAGTTCCAAAAATAGGAAAAAATAGAAATTACATTAGAGACTTAAATAAAAAACCTAACAATGTCNTATTTGTAAATTTAAATCACATATTGGTGTACAATTTATGATCTGTTTGGGGCAGTTGCAACTTATTGAATAATCTGTTGATAAACTAATTAAAAATAATATGTTAATAAGCTAGGTGTGGTGGCTATTAGAAATTTTTATTATTTTAGAAAATTCAGACTGCTGCCTGAAAGCTGTCACCGCACCTAGATAGATGCGGTGTGAAAACGTTGAAAGATGCATAAGCTGTCAAAACGCAGTTTACCCAAATAGTCCAGATGCGTTTTCAAAACGCCACTGCACCAAATAAGCCGCCCCAAACGGACCCTTACTATTTCATTATTACTATTTAAAAAAGGTGAAACAATCATAATTATCAGATTAATTAAAATTTAAGTAAACAATCTTAAGTTCATTAATTATAATCATTTCAACATGACTATGATTAATAATAATTAATTAAAAATTTTAAAATATTTTTTTCTTATAATATTCTTCCCTAATATTTTTTTCTTAATATAATCTCCAAAATATACTAATTAAGAAAGGATTAAGATATTTAAACTCAAAATTTATCTTTCATAATATAAATTTTAATGTGTCTTAATGATGATATGTGACAGGGGGGACAATTTCCCTTTCGACTATAAAAATTGATAGCTACAAATAAATTGATTAAGAGTTAAATTAATTAAACCGTCCAATGTTGTTTGTTTTATTTATGGGCATAGTATCACAATTTTTTTTAATTGGGGTATTTACATGCATATCACACAAGTCTTAGGTATTTACATATCCACCACCTAGATTTTCATATTTACATTTATAACACTCAAANATCTGAATAAATAAATAAATATCAAAGATATATTATATATATATATATATATATTGATAGACACACACACACGTATTCAGCCCCAATTTTAATAAAAATCTAGCTTAATAATTGCATTCATTAACTTCTTAAGATCGAGTCAAAAGAGATCTTCTTAATATGTTGCTAGGTATGTATTACTAATTATGTAATATAATTATGGCTGTTTGATTCAAGGTAGGATTTATTTTAGTTAAATTGAATTTGATAAATCTTATTTTAGTATAATGTATATAAAAGGATATAAAAGTTATGATACTATATTAATTACTATTTGCCACAGTTAGTATTTACAGCAAACAGACCAAGTGCAGAAGAATCCAAGTTCTTAAAACCGCCAGTTTGTTCACTCCAATATATGCGAGAAGGCACTTGAGGTTTCAGATTTGGTCCATTTAGCATACTTAAACAAAATGTCAAATTAGAAATATTAAATGATTGGCCTTCAATTATAGGTTTATGTTCTTATTTTGAAGATAAGTTTGGTCATTGGTTTATGTAATTGAACATTGAACTTTCTGTGATTCACTTTTCTTATCATTTTTTTTTTAAATGAAAAGGATACATCAGAGTACTCCATCTTATATAGTTTTGCCTCAACATGAGAACATGAGAATATTGATGGCCATAATAAGAACATCATTGATAAGTGATCGGTTGATAAAAATGACTCAAAATAAAAATGTTCTAACTTCATATTCAATATTATATAGAATGTAAGAAACCACATAAAAAACAATTTATGAACCTTGTACAGCGAATTTGATTCAAATTATGTAATTAATATTGATCTGTCGGCTAATCAATCAGTAATGTTTGTATTTGTTTTATGGTAATAAAATTTTTCACACATACACAAGCATGCATATGTATATGTTCTGGATTACATGTTCTGCCACTAATTCTTGCAAATCTGCAGCTTTTGATTACATATTCAGCCAAAATTCTCCATTATAAAAGCTCATGGGATTAAAAGCTTCGGTTATGGAAATCTCATTCACAGAAAAGTCCATCATAAATTGCTGTGGTTCAAAGCAGAGACTCTCATCAAACCGAAAATGCTGATAATTCTTATAGATAATTTCACTCTTATTTCCTCCACCCACAGTATTAATAACCGTTGATGTGAAATCTTGATCGGCATTTGTGAAAGAAGCAGGGGAGTTAACATGTTCTCCATGTTTGGCCTGTTTGAATTCCATATTGGCTTTATAATCTCTTCTGTTTTTCTGCTTTGAAAACTGCTTCACGTTCTCATTCGGATCAAAGCGCTTCTTTAAGTGGCCATGCCATAGGTTCTTTATCTCATTATCAGTTCTGCCAGGTAACTTTGCAGCAATTGCAGACCACCTTGCCCAAAACATCCATCCAAATTTTTGTTTAAATTATCAATATGTTGGATGTACATATATATGTATTTAAAAAAAAAAAAAAAACCAATGATAGTGCTCTGCTGAGCAGGGTAGATATAAATGAACAAAATTTAATTTGAAAGATATATTTGGTCATGCATGCATGATGATTTGAGTGTATTTATATGTAGAAATGACATACAAATTAAAATAAAACTGGCGTTGAATGATTAAAAAATGNTAAAAAAACCAATGATAGTGCTCTGCTGAGCAGGGTATATATAAATGAACAAAATTTAATTTGAAAGATATATTTGGTCATGCATGCATGACGATTTGAGTGTATTTATATGTAGAAATGACATACAAATTAAAATAAAACTGGCATTGAATGATTCAAAAATGAAACATAAAGAAGAGGATAAATTAAATACCTAGTGCCAAGGAGAGAATGGAGAGAGATGATAGTGTCTTCTTCCTCCTTGCTGAAGTTTCCTCTTTTAATTCCAGGCCTCAAATAATTAGCCCATCGAAGCCTGCAGCTCTTTCCACACCTAAAGAGCCCTGCTTTCTTCGGAATTGCTCTCCAGTTTTCATGCCCATATTTCTCTATGTGAGATATCAAAATCCGATCTTCTTCACAAGTCCATGGTCCTCTCCTTACCCCCATATTATCACAGCAAGGAGCTCTAACCATCTCTCTCTCTCTCTCTCTCTCTCAGTACTCGTTTTCTCTCTCTCTCCCCACTTCCTAAATATGAAGGAAAAAAATCCCATGCAGATGCAGCCAAGCAGTAGATTAGCCGTATATGATAAATACGACAAAAATTAAAAGATATCCTGTGCGTCCGAATAAACTTTATATCTGAAATTCTTAAACAATTGAGGCAGTTTTGACTTATGAGTGGTTGGAAACAAATTGGCCGGCTAAATATGAGCTAAGAAAAGTCTTAACGCCAACAAATTCTTTCTTCAGGATATCCTTTTTCTCCTTTTTGTTTTCTTATTTAGCAACGTGTTCTGACCCGACTTGGTAAGACCTCTACTTAATTAATTGACCAAATTTGAATACTTATTTAAATGTTAGATTTTTTAATGAGAACAACATAAACATCTATTTAATAGATTGATTCATTTTTGTTCCCAAGTAATATAATTTAAAGCCCGACTCCATAAATAATTTTATTTAAAATTCATAAATAAGAATGATTTAATGCTTATGAATAAAATCTGTTAAAACTTAATTTAAGCGTGTGAATAAGATCGAGTAAAACTTGATCTAGATTTTAATTATATTATTTAAATTAAAATTTAATTTGTTTTACATAAAATAAGATAAAGAGTTATTTGCTTAGTTCACTTATTTTATAAATTTATATGTTTATTTTTAGTAATTCAATTAAAGTTCATTTATTTTTGTAAATTTAAAAACCAACTTATTTAATTTTAAGTTTGATAAATTTCATTTGATTA
Source organism: Phalaenopsis hybrid cultivar (assembly GCA_002079205.1). Taxonomy (NCBI): domain Eukaryota; kingdom Viridiplantae; phylum Streptophyta; class Magnoliopsida; order Asparagales; family Orchidaceae; genus Phalaenopsis; species Phalaenopsis hybrid cultivar. Next base: position 63,532 of record JXCR01042132.1, read on the forward strand.
TAAAACTCTCACCACAAAAATTCAAAACACTTCTTCAATAAGGGATTAGTATGAAGTATTATAAAGATATGCATACAGCTCTGTATCAATAAAGAACCAATTCAAAACACTTCTCTGATATCTATAAAAATTCATACAGGTATCTATACATTAATTTCGACATTGATTTTCATCATTGATCCACAGACCAATCAGATTCTTCTTCAAGGACCTTAGTTCCATTCCCATGCAAAAATTTTTCTGTGCAGATTTATTCTTGAGTTATTTTTAGGTTATTTACTCCATTCCTGTCTTCTCCTCAACTATTCGCAAATCAGCCATCTCCAATCTCCGACATAACTGTTTGAGACATCCACATCAAGAAGAAATCCTCTCAACCGTCTCCAAAACACAACATTACAATGCATCTTTTACATTACCTATATGTAATGTGTGTCATGTTATTAAGCCGCATAGGCAGTTCTTTCATTCTCGTATGAAATATAACTGTAAGTAAGAATTTAGACATTTTATATTTCAAATATTACTCATTATTTTGTCCAATATATAAGTCTTATTTAGTTATAAAATTAATAATATGATACAATTAATTTTAATTTTCCCAATAAATGTTTTTTGAATTGAAATTAAGTAGCTATATAATTTATTTATTAAGTTGTTTGATAATGATTCAATAATCATCATATGAAATGAGCAACAATCAAACTCAAATAGACTCAAATAGAAGCTAAGCTTAAAATATCTAAATACAAAGATATGGGAGGAATAATGACACAATTATCATCATATATAAAGCATATAATAATGGTAGGATGGATATAAAATTAATGCACATTGGAATTCAAAAGTTCCATCAGAATAAAAACACATTGGTAATTAATAAGAAGCTNACAGGCACTCCTCTGCATCCAGCGGAGCAAATCAGGAATTCCTCCTCTACCTCTCGCACGAGAATAACTGCCTCTCCAGAGCCGTCACACCTTGCCAAACTGCTCAGGTCATCCTGCTTCGTGAACTCTCGAACAGGGAACTCCCTGAACCCTTCTCTGCACGATCTCCGCCTCTTCCCTCTGGCTGAGCTGCTCGCAAGACCAAACTCCTGCTCCGAAATCCTCTGTGGGTAGCCCTGTCGCAAATTTTTGGCCTTAGCTCGCGGACTGTTCCTCCTCCGTCTCGCCGAACCGCACAACCTGCGGTGCGAATCCAGTGGATCAAAGCTTCCACTGCTCACCGAATCTATCGCGATTCGGCTGCCTGCGACGCAATCCGCTTGCTCCTCTGTTCGTGCATGGCGAACTCCTCTTCTTCGTCGCTGGCCGTGAACACTTTTACACGGACACCTCTAGCCAAGAAGTATGGATCTTNAACGCAATCCGCTTGCTCCTCTGTTCGTGCATGGCGAACTCCTCTTCTTCGTTGCTGGCCATGAACACTTTTACACGGACACCTCTAACCAAGAAGTATGGATCTTTCCACAGACGGCGCCAATTGTTGTGAGATATGTACTTCTTGGCATAGAAATGAGACACAAAGAACACAAGCAANGCGGTAGTTGAGCGGTAGGTGACATGTGGTAGGTGAGCGGTACCACATTACAAAAGTGCCCTGTTACCTTAGTTCAATAATTGGAGGTCAAAATAACAATATTAAATTTGATTGTTTAATTATAATTAAGAGAACCAAATAAGGCAAAACAAAAAAAAGAGGATCGTATGAATACTCATTTTTGTGTAGGTGTAATCCTTAAATTTTAGTCTTAAGACATCTACGTTGTGCACATGATAATCAACATACAAAAAAATTATTAATAATGAATCTTTTTTTTTTACTGTAGTAAAAGCTTCAGATGATTTAACAGTACATTTCCTCTCAAGAGTCGAAGGCACTTGAATAATGTCTAGTTATTTGAAGACCTATTGGGAGGATTCTAAAGACGAAGTTTAAAATTAAGAGAACCTCAATCACAATATAATTTATTGAAAGGAGAATTTATTCACCAGCAAAATAGAACAAGCTTATGTTACAAACAATACCCTCTATAGTAATGGACTGTATTNTTACTGTAGTAAAAGCTTCAAATGATTTAACAGTACATTTCCTCTCAAGAGTCGAAGGCACTTGAATAATGTCTAGTCATTTGAAGACCTATTGGGATGATTCTAAAGGCGAGCTTTAAAATTAAGAGAACCTCAATCACAATATAATTTATTGAAAGAAGAATTTATTCACCAGCAAAATAGAACAAGCTTATGTTACAAACAATACCCTCTATAGTAATGGACTGTATTNAATCAAAATACCAGATGACTTTTAATAAAAATTAAAATATTTTTTTTTTCTCAAAAGATTATCTCGGGATCCATGTCATGCATCAAGAATTATGTCGGATGATGATATAGATTTGGTGGACATATAAATAATAATAATAATATTAGAAAGCATTGAGCCAAGCACACTCTTGGTGGTTTCCATGATAAGAAGAAGGTGCCTTTCAATGTTAGGTCACGGACAACTTCAATTTGGCCTATTGAAAACAATGATTATTGCTCAACAAATAAATTTTTTAAGACTTAATAGCTCATGATGTTGACGTTAAATAATGTAGTTAAACATTGAATTAGAGCAAATGCATCTACCTTTTTTCTATGCCAAGAAATTGCAATATATTATCATCGTTTGTTAATTTTTTTTAATTTAGTTTAGCCGAATATTTATCTCTCCCCTACCTTTCTCCAAGAAGTTTGGAATTAATCTTAATCCAATCTTATCTATAACTAGTTTTATTCTAACTAACATATAGTCGACACGACTCTCAAATGATAAAATATTTCCGAAATGTTTTATCCTATTAAGAAAAATATTCCTAACAATTGATATTAAATTTGATTGTTTAATTATAATTAAGAGAACCAAATAAGGCAAAAAAAAAAAAGGATCGTATGAATACTCATTTTTGTGTAGGTGTAATCCTTAAATTTTAGTCTTAAGACATCTACATTGTGCACATGATGATCAACATACAATAAAATTATTAATAATGAATTTTTTTTGTGTAGTAAAAGCTCTAGATGATTTAACAGTACATTTCCTCTCAAGAGTCGAAGACACTTGAATAATGTCTAGTCATTTGAAGACCTATTGGGATGATTCTAAAGGCGAGCTTTAAAATTAAGAGAACCTCAATCACAATATAATATATTGAAAGGAGAATTTATTCACCAGCAAAATAGAACAAGCTTATATTACAGACAATACCATCCATAGTAATGGACTGTATTCTTGATGTTAGGTCTACTATCTCATTCATGTTAGATCTACTGTCTCATTCATTTTACAACAATAGTTATTACTTTAAACATAATTATTGTGAATTATAAAAAGGATATATTAGATCTATAAGCACATAGAGACTTTGCAAATTGACATTCTTTACTCTATTGCATTAATTGCATATACACCTATTCAGATCTCATTATCTCTAGAAGTGATTGCTCTCTTGTGATGCGACATAGTGAAAGTAGATTATCTGACTAGATTATTATTGTTTTTGTTTGTTTGCTTTTTTGTTGTAAAACTTCCATCACCTCCTCTTAGAATTTACAATCTCTTTTAATTTTAAGACTCAACAAGATTTTTCAATAATATTTCCTGATGCGGTGTGTTGAATTGTCTATTTTATCATGGGAAGAAAAGGAGTGAGGAATGATGGAAATCAAATCAAATCATAACAAAGATGCAAAATTCTAGTCTTGTACATAGATTACCATGATGCATTTGTAGACAATGTAGAAAAAACTTCCATCATTACTGTCTTTATTTCTCAAAACTAACTAAGTGCTCATTTTGAATAGTTTGCTAACAATTAATGGTTTTCCTATAGCATTACTGTTTTTTTAGCTTATTTATTAACTGAGGTTGCTCAATCTCTCTCTTATGTAGCATAAAGGTAAAAATATAATAATTGATACTATTCCATATATTAGAAGTACAATATATAGTAAAGCATTTTCGCTATCATATGTAATGTCATGGAAAGGAGGGGATTCAATTCTTTGCCCTCGAGCATTCCCTCATTCAAGAAGTTTTTATATATGTTATTGGTTTAATTGTCTCCATCTAAGAGATTTTTAAGAAATTTACAATCTCTCTTTCTCATCAAATAGAAGGAAAATAGTCTAACATGCCACATGAGTTTTAACCAAATGTCATGTTAGGTGGCTAAAAATGATAAATCTCCTGCTAAATTGACTTTCATTTTTGAAGCTATAGTGAACGAACTTTGAATTCTCAGTACCCAAGAGTCCTCTTATAAGTATTGGTGATCTTCNCTTTACAATCCCTCTTTCTCATCAAATAGAAGGAAAATAGTCTAACATGTCACATGAGTTTTAACCAAATGTCATGTTAGGTGGCTAAAAATGATGAATCTCCTGCTAAATTGACTTTCATTTTGAAGCTATAGTGAACGAACTTTGAATTCTCAGTACCCAAGAGTCCTCTTATAAGTATTGGTGATCTTCTGAAGAAGACAACCAAATTTATTAATGTTGTGGAGTTTAGAAATTAATTCAAATCCAATTTTCCCAAAAGAACTATTCTTATACACTTATATAGAGCGAAATTAAGGATAAAAATAACAACCATATATTTTATATTCTAAAGAAGAAAAAAATCTTACGTTATTTAATCATGAAAATTCATTGACGTGATCGTAATATATAATTATCATAAATCAATAGTCAACCATTATTCCTTCTAAATATTTTAGCACTTGCCCTTTTTTGATTGATCACTCATAATTATTATGGATANCTTTAGAGTTTATAAATTAATCCAAATCAAGTTTTCCCAAAAGAACTATTCTTATACACTTATATAGAGGGAAATTAACGACAAAAATAACAACCATATATTTTATATTCTAAAGAAGAAAAAAAGCTTACATTATTTAATCATGAAAATTCATTGACGTGATCGTAATATATAATTATCATAAATCAACAATCAACCATTATTCCTTCTAAATATTTTAGCACTTGCCCTTTTTTGATTGATCACTCATAATTATTATGGATGCTATTCAAAATAAATACTATAAATTACCATCATATATGAAGAAATCAACAAAAGGCTTGGAAAGGTCAAATTGTTGTATGTGTTATAATGATCTATCATGACTACGATCTTAAGTATTATAATATTTTGATTGGGAAGTTGATGCTATATGATAATTTAAAGGGAATTCTTATCAAATATAGAGCTAACAAGGGGCCTAACGAAGGGTAACATATTACATCATGAGTAAGTTTAAAAATAATTAACAAAATACTTGTCATCAAAAACATGATTAGGAACCCAAATGATTTGTCTCTAAATATCTTATCCTAAATAAATAATAAAACGGTTGCTATCAACACAAATNCTGTTGTATGTGTTACAATGATCTATCATGACAACGATATTGAGTATTATAAAGTTTTGATTGGGAAGTTGATGCTATATGATAATTTAAAGGGAATTCTTATCAAATATAGAGCTAACAAGGGGCCTAACGAAGGGCAACATATTACATCATGAGTAAGTTTAAAAGTAAATAACAAAATACATGTCATCAAAAACACGATAAGGAACCCAAATGATTTGTCTCCAAATGATTTGTCTCTAAATAAATAATAAAACGGTTGCTATCAACACAAATGCATGAAGGTAGAGAGATCCTTTAGACTTGCAATTATTAATAACAAAGTGATTGGTTTGAGAGGTGCAAGCTTGAAGAAATGGGCATGATAAACATGAATGTTACGCTTTAATATTGATTTGATAAATCACTTTGATTGGCTTTTGTAACTATACCACATTACTCTCTTAAACACTTTTTAGTTTTCTTAATTTCTTATTTATGACCATTTCTATAGTGCTCATACTTAATATGTTTTAATTTATTTTNGACATGAATGTTACGCTTTAATATTGATTTGATAAATCACTTTGATTGGCTTTCGCAACTATACCACATTACTCTCTTAAACACTTTTATTTTAGTTTTCTTAATTTCTTATTTATGACCATTTCTATAGTGCTCATACTTAATATGTTTTAATTTATTTTAGTTAAATAATTTGTGATTTGATAATAAATTAAATGTTTAGGTATGTAACACCTAAACTTAAGTGTATATACGTATGTATTTACATATATATATATATATATATATATATATATAACACCTAAACTTATAGTGCTCATGCCACTCAATTCTTATGTATGTACNTAATTAAATGTTTAGGTATGTAACACCTAAACTTAAGTGATATACGTATGTATTTACATATATATATATATATATATATATAACACCTAAACTTATAGTGCTCATGCCACTCAATTCTTATGTATTTATGTATGTAACACCTAAACTTAAGTGTATGTATATATATATAATAATTATTAAATCTTTAATTATTGTTCTAATGAATATAAAATAATTAAATTTGACACGGCTTGAGGAGCGCCGGAAAATTTTAAATCAACTCCAAATTTTAATTATATCTAATTAAATGATGAATTTAAGTAAGAACCCGGGCAGCTTATAAGTATGATGATGTTTTTGAATTCGTCGTTGTACCGTTTGGATCACGCGTTTTGCCCGTTTTTTCGAAAATGAGGTTTCAATTTTATGCTAAATGCAGGCTGCCGGTCAAACCCCGCGATCGCCGACCGCATTTTAGGATACGTTGTTTATCCTGAAACGCACAAGTTACCCCAAACACACCATAAGTTAATCAAACAAATAAGTCCTGAATAAAAGTCATACTTGAACTCAAATTCATTCAGGGGCCTTTTTGTCTACTTCTAATTTTAAAGAGAAATTTACACACATACCATAAAATCTTATGTATTTATGTATCTGATAATTAAAATTTAATATTTACATCTATAACAGTTTGGCATTATAAATTTATGCATAAAAATGCATGTTTAACTTTTGAAAAATTAGTTATAGCAATACTAAATGTGAAAGGTTCAATGTTGGATATGTAAATACATAGAATTGTTATTGTGGAGAAGACAAGTTATTGTAAGCTAACATATTTTTGGTCCTTGTAATGAAATCCTGCATAAATTTCCTTGTTATGGTTTTCTCGACAATACGTGTCTAATTTCTTTTTCGTGTTTTTGTGATGTAGCGGTAGTGAATTTAATTGTGATTTTTCCGAAAGTTCTTTGTGTAAACGTTTTCTTTGTGCATTCATTGCACATGTTGTTGGTTAACATATGAATTTCATTTATTCCTAATATGCCCAACTAGGATGTAAAAATATTTCTTAAAACCACTACATCAAATTGTTATGTGGTGGAAATGAAGAATTAACCACATAATTCGGAGAGGATAAACATATTCTAGTAGAATTCTGCAATTATTCCAGGGGCTAAGGGGATTGAAGAAACCATAACTTTATGGATTCTAGGATTCTTTTGACCTAAACATAAGCATAAAGAGTAATATGTCCTTGATTGAAACAATCACTCAGGAAAACATGTAGGCAAGCAATGATCNCTAAAACTGCTACATCTAATTGTTATGTGGTGGAAATGAAGAATTAACGGCATAATTTGGAGAGGATAAACATATTCTAGTAGAATTCTGCAATTATTCCAGGGGCCAGGGGGATTGAAGAAGCCATAACTTTATGGATTGTAGGCTTCTTTTGACCTAGACATAAGCATAAAGAGTAATATGTCCTTGATTGAAACAATCACTCAGGAAAACATGTAGGCAAGCAATGATCGCCACAATCCTTGAATTGTAGAAACATGAGCCTCATCATTTTTGAAGGAACTCGCAAGATCTTCCTTGTTGTTTTTGTTTCTCGTTGCTTGCAATTTATTCTGTTTTTGCTAACATCTTAGGACTCTTGTCTCCTTCACAATTACGCCAAACTAGGTTCATTAAAGTAGTAAACTAGAGCTTTTTCTACAGAAATAATTTCTAAGATTTTTCTCGTGGGATCGATACACGAACTTTTAAGACCGCATACTACTTGACACGTGCACTTGCATTATTGTCCACTTACTTCGCGATAAGTTTAAGCTCGTCACAACCAAATAGCGGTGGTTGGGAAGCGACGACTATGGTCCAATGGTGGTGGTAGCTTGACGTTGGTTGTGATTTGATAGTGGCAAATGCTTGATGATAGTGATCGGGCAATGGTGGTTCGGTGTTGGTAATGGTGGCGGTGGCTGGGAAGCTCTGGCCTGCAGATCAACGTCAGCGACGTTTTAGTGGTGCCAGTGACCAATTGATTTGGCCTGAAAGCGGCTATAGTGCTCCGACGGTGGCAAAGGCTCGACGTTGGAGGCCATACAATGATGGTCTGGTGGCGGTGACTATCAGTCGGTGATGATCAAGAAGCTACGATGGTGTTCCGACAATGGAAGTTGCTAGACAATGGCCACCGAGTAGCAAAGGTTTGGCCATGATGGTGGCCTACGAGCAGTGGCCTGGATGCGTGATTGTGGTATGGCGATGGCAATGACACGACTGCGACGTCCGGATAGTGGCAATTCAATGGTGGTAGCAGTCAGTTAGCGATGATCGCGAAGCAATGGTGGTGGTCCGGCGACGGCGGCGGTCAAGCAACAGTTGCATATAAGCGGCAATGGTGTTTTGGTTATGACAGTGAACAATCAACGGTGGTTGGGAAGCAGCNATGATGCGGTGTGTTGAATTGTCTATTTTATCATGGAAAGAAAAAGAGTGGGGAATGATGGAAATCAAATCAAATCATAACAAAGATGCAAAATTCTAGTCTTGTACATAGATTACCATGATGCATTTGTAGCACAATGTAGAAAAACTTCCATCATCACTGTCTTTATTTCTCAAAACTAACTAAGTGCTCATTTTGAATAGTTTGCTAACAATTAATGGTTTTTCTATAACTTTACTGTTTTTTTAGCTTATTTATTAACTGAGGTTGCTCAATCTCTCTCTTATGTATCATAAAGGTAAAAAGATAATAATTGATACTATTCCATATATTAGAAGTACAATATATAGTAAAGCATTTTCACTATCATATTTAATGTCTTGGAAAGGAGGGGATTCAATTCTTTGCCCTCGAGCATTCTCTCATTCATGAAGTTTTTATATATGTTATTGGTTTAATTCTCTCCATCTAAGAGATTTTTAAGAACTTTACAATCTTTCTTTCTCATCAAATAGAATGAAAATAGTCTAACATGCCACATGAGTTTTAACCAAATGTCATGTTAGGTGGCTAAAAATGATAAATCTCCTGCTAAATTGACTTTCATTTTGAAGCTAGAGTGAATGAACTTTGAATTCTCAGTACCCAAGTGTCCTCTTATAAGTATTGGTGATCTTCTGAAGAAGACAACTGAATTTATTAATGTTGTGGAGTTTATAAATTAATCCAAATCAAATTTTCCCAAAAGAACTATTCTTATACACTTATATAGAGGGAAATTAACGTGATCGTAATATATCATTATCATAAATCAACAATTAACCATTATTCATTATAGATATTTTATCACTTGCCCTTTTTTGATTGATCACTCATAACTATTATGGATACTATTCAAAATAAATAGTGTAACTTACCATCATATACGAAGAAATCAGCAGAAGGCATGGAAAGACAAACTATTGTATACATTATAATGATCTATCATGACGACGGTATTGAGTATTATAATGTTTTGATTGGGATGTTGATACTATATGATAATTTAAAGGGAATTCTTATCGAATATAGAGCTAACAAGGGGCCTGACGAAGGGTAACATATTACATCATGAGTAAGTTTACAAATAATTAACAAAATACATGTCATCAAAAACATGACAAGGAACCCAAATGATTTGTCTCTAAATATCTTATCCTAAATAAATAATAAAACGGTTGCTATCAACACAAATGCATGAAGGTAGAGAGATCCTTTAGACTTGCAATTATTAATAACAAAGTGATTGGTTTGAGAGGTGCAAGCTTGAAGAAATGGGCATGATAAACATGAATGTTACGCTTTAATATTGATTTGATAAATCACTTTGATTGGCTTTTGTAACTATACCACATTACTCTCTTAAACACTTATATTTTAGTTTTATTAATTCCTTATTTATGACCATTTCTATAGTGCTCATACTTAATACATTTTAATTTATTTTAATTAAATAATTTGTGATTTTGATAATTAATTAAATGTTTAATGAGGTTTATCTATTGCCAATTTAACTATGCATGAGAAGGTATATTTCATTTTTAAAAAAATTAAAATGATAATAGTTTTATGTAAAATGAAAAGTTTGGTTGGTGTAAATGTAAAAGATGAACTTTAGGTATTGCATATGTGATACATAAGGATTGGGAGCCATAAATGTAAATGAGTTTTGAGAATTTTAAATTTATTTTAAGTTGAATATTATACATGAATGCCGTATTAAATTTAATATTATACTTAATTAAAATGACTATGATATAGGAATAATCTAATTAAGTATTTATACATCTTTTTCACATTTATTTATTTTTTTATTTTCTTACATAATTAGACGCATTTGGTTCATTGTACATTGAAAAGAGTTCATAATAATTATTAAATTTTTAATTATTGTTCTTATGAATATAAAATAATTAAATTTGACACGGCTTGAGGAGCGCCGGAAAATTTTAAATCAACGCCAATTTTAAATTATATCTAATTAAATGATGAATTTAACTAAGGACCCCTTTGAGGAGCGTCTTTTCTGCACGGACTCCTGACGTAGCTTTACGTGCGGCGTAAGTTATTCTTGAGTTATTTTCATGTTATCTCTTGATTATTTTAAATAATACCGAAATAACCCGCAGTCTTTATTTTTGGGTTATCTCAGTATTTTTGAAAATAACCTATAAATAATCTGAAAATAACTTAGAAATAACTGCATCCGCATGTAGAGCTAAGTTAGTAGTCCGCACAGAAAAATTTTTGCCGTTTGAGGCAGCTTACAAGTACGGAGGCGTTTTTGAATTCGTTGTTGTACCGTTTGGATCGCACGTTTTTCCCGCTTATCCGAAAACGCGGTTTCAATTTTATGCTAAATGCAGGCCGCAGGTCGAACCCCGCGATCGACCTGTGGGCTGCATTTCAGGATAAGTTGTTTATCCTGAAACACCCAATCTGCCCCAAACACACCATAAGTTAAGCAAACAAATAAGTCCTGAATAAAAGTCATACTTGAACTCAAATTCATTCGACGGCCTTTTTGTTTAGTTCTAATTTTAAAGAGAAATTTACAGACATACCATAAAATCTTATGTATTTATGTATCTGATAATTAAAATTTAATATTTACGTATATAAAAGTTTGGCATTATAAATTTATGCATAAAAATGCATGTTTAACTTTTGAAAAATTAGTTATAGCAATACTAAATGTGAAAGGTTCAATGTTGGATATGTAAATACATAGAATTGTTATTATGGAGAAGACAAGTTATTGTAAGCTAACATATTTTTGGTTCTTGTAATGAAATCCTGCATAAATTTCCTTGTTATGGTTTTCTCGACAATACGTGTCTAATTTATTTTTCGTNTATGGACATAACATAAAACAACCAACAACAACAACAAGCCTTTAACATAGTCATGTCGGGTCCCAAGACTCGGATGTGAAAAGTTACGGGTTGCGTTAAATAGTCTTATAGCCACCATAAAATTTTTGTTTAGAAAATCATGACTCAGTGACTTCAATTTCTCACAATGATTTGAATTATATAATGATAACAGATAGAAAAAGACTGATTCCCTTATCATTATCNTGCACGCAATCTACGTGCGGTGTCCGATCCGTATGGAATAATTTTTCTCCTTACAGAGTGTCTGTCTTCGCGAAAACCCTCTCCTNTATATTATTTTTTATTTTTTATTAATTTTATTTATTTATTATTAGTATATATGTGCGTCTGATTGGATTGATATTCTTCATTATCTAATTAGCCATCTTCCACACCCACAAACAAGGAGGCAATTAAGTGAAGGAACATATGAGTGGAGGCTATTAACATGTAAAATGAAGTTTAATTAAGATGTGAATGGGCCTTTGTCGGCACTATTTTGGGTTGTGGAGTTGCCCGTTGGAAACTATCGGTCACCGAAATAGAAATCTCGTCGCCCGCTTCAGAAAGACATTATATATATATATATATATATNATATGAGTCAAGGCTAATAACATGTAAAATGAAGTTTAATTAAGATGTGAATGGGCCTTATTATTAATAAATTAAGCAATGAGTTATTCACAATTATATTGATTGAGTTTCAATATGAATTCACTAAAAAATAATTGGCTATTGAAATATTTTTTTGTGGGTAAAAGATATTGTTTTTATGAGCACTTTTTTTTAGATAATAAAATTTGAGCGTCCACTAAAAACAATTGTCGCTTAATCCCTATCAATAGATCATCATAGTTGGATTTAAGTAGGCTTTTTTTGTAGAAATGTGACTTAAAAGGCAGTTTGGTGGTAGGCTTTTTTCTTGAAAAAATGTGAATTAACTATTTTTTTTCAACAATTAATTTGCCCATCCTAAAAAAAAAAAAAAAAAAAAAAAA
>JXCR01042132.1:76176-99461 GCA_002079205.1 Phalaenopsis hybrid cultivar
AAAAAAAAAGATTCAATCCGCCCGGATTAATAAGGCTATGGTTCTTTGAAATATTAATTAAGGTTTTCGATTTTCGACTATTTGGTTGAATAAAACATAAATGTAAAATAATTTTTTGAGAATTTTTAAATTGGACATAGAGTTCAATTCATCCCTTTTCACTTGTAATTTACTTGTGCATCCCAACATAGTCTTTGCATAACAGTCTCTGCATGTAATATGTTTTCTACCAACTACTAATCTAACAGTCTGCCACCTCTTGGTTTGGCGACTATCATCATTTTTCTTATCGCTCGCGAACAACATTGTTGCCCCCACATTCCTTTGATCTTAGATAACAAATTTTTTTTCATTTTTTTTTAAATACTCAAAATTCCTATTTAGAACTTTGATTCGTGTTATATCAACTACTTGATCCATGAAATTTGTCCATTGGTGTTGAGTTAAGCTCTTGCGTTAGCATGTGATATTTGGGTTTGAATGCTATCATTCTTATGAAAATCAACTCATTATCTAAATAAATTATATTTAAAATGCAAACAATAAGAAGTTGAATTAGTCACCTTTATAAATTCAACAAAAATAAAAACAAGCAAAAATAATATAATCATATGGACTCAAATCACTTTTGAATATTAATCACAAATCATTAAATAATGGTTGCATGAAATAATATCTTTTGAATTATCTCTACAAAATAACTAACATAATTTTTTTTTTTCTTAATTACTTATTTAGCATGAAGTCAAACGAATTACAATAATTCCAATGTGAGGCAGTGTTAATGAAGAATATAAAATGCAAACATAAACAAAGCCCAAAACAATAATATTGTGTTGATGTTATGCATATTATAATATAAAGAAAAATTCCTAATTATTTTTGCATTAATACCAAAACTGTTATTTAAAGCGTGCTTGGGAAGCATAAAAAAATCAAACTATGGGTAAGCCTCAGATGACCTTAAAACACATAATTGACTTTTAACAAAACTCCTCCTTATATTTTCACTTACATATAGTCGTAGGGAATTTAGCGAATGAAATTGACTTATATGCTTATTTATAGGTTAACTAGACAACAAATTTTCATCATTTGTCACGAATCTCAAGGCATAACAAGGTTCTAGTTTCATCAAATTTTCTCACCCAATTTAAGAATGAAAACAAAAGTCAAGGGAGATGATCCTTGCTTATGGAGACATCAAGCCAATCAAGAGCAACTTTCTTCAATATGTATGAAACCACTAAGCTTCAACCAAAGGGACTTCTCTCTTTTTTAACAAGTCTGATGAAGTGTGAAACGTAAAAACAAAGAAGTCAACCCAAGTTTTGTATCAAGCTCAAAATTGGCATCCGATTTTTCTTTTTTATCAAGATAAAGGGGTTGAATATATTTATTTGGTTCGACATCAAACTCTAAGCATAGATCCTCAAATATATTCAGCTAGCTTCATATTTTCTTTTGTTATCAAGACATATGAGACTAAATATATTTGGATCTACATCCAACATTGGGGCGAGATCTCCAAATATATATATTTTCTATCATTTGGGTTGACATGAAGCTTCATGATGAGATCTCTAAATATATTCTATATTTTATCATTTACGTTGACATCATGTCAAATATGAGAAGCCCAATTGATTTTTTTTTATCATAGTGATGTCGAAGTTATACTCAATCAATTTTAATAATAATAAGTCTAGCTTCAAGCAAATTGCAGACAAGACAATCTCAAAGTCAGAGGCTCATCTCTCAGACTTGTCATAATTCAGAAAGTCAAACAAGAGAATTTTGAGCTCATGATCTTTAACAAATTAAGTTGGAAAAGCACAACTTCGATTATAGCTCAAGTCTAGGACACAAGCAAGTCTTGAAGGTCAAACTCAACAAACTCAAATATGATTGAGTTGTTGAGAGCTCTCTTCACTTAAGACATAAAAACAACCGTACTGAAGAAGCCCATGTTTTGTCTATCTAATAATAATAGTTGTCTTACTAAAACTTATCCAGCCTTATAAGTTAAGTGATCCAAATCTTAGGGTTCTCTTAACTAATTGAATGAGTAAGGCAAAACCAGTAAATGATCCTCGCTTAAATCCACTAATGGAGGAGTTGTTATATTTATCTCAACAGGATATGATTATGGCCATTTTCACTCCTTAGTAAGTCAAGAAAAATAAAATAAGGAATATCAACAATCCCCCAGGAAGAGGGCTCATCAAATGTAAGCTGATATGAGTCAATTTTAGTTGCTCATCACTCTCCCTTACAAGTTATTAAGCAAGCCCAACAAGAAGTTCATCAAGTCATATAGAAAAAACATAGGCCAAAGGAGATTTTAGAAGATTTTTTTAGAAACTCTCTTCTAATACAAGGATGGGTTTCCAACTAATCATAAAATTCCCTCGTAATACTGGGCGCATTTTTTTTGTTTATTTAGGTTGCCATCATGTTGCCAAGATCCCCAAATGTGTTTTATAATATAATGGGATCCTCATTTGAGATTGAAAATAAATTTATGGCTGAGAACCTCAATGAAAAAGGTTGCATCATGCTTAACATCAAGATATCATTACTTTTGGGTTTACATCGTGCTTTAATGTCAAGTTCCATAAATATTTGCTTAAGAATTTTGCTATCAAGCAAAACATGTGTGATAAAATTTAAAAGGTAATGATTTTTCTCTTAGGTTAACCAAGATATTGAAGGTTCAACTGAAAAGTCTTCGAGGTTTGATTGGTTTAATCAGTTAAGTTGGAAAGATGCAAGTTTTACCACAGTTCAAGTCTAAGACTCAAGCGGGTCAAAAAGTTCAGAGCCAAAATATGGTCGAGACACTAACAGTTTTGTTCACTCAACAAGTCATAAAAACCACTATACTAAAGGAGAAAGCTCTTCTCAATCAAAAAGCCATACAAACGATAGTATTAGGAAGCCCCGTATTATTAGTCTGAAGATGTGAGTTATCTAATTCACAAATCAATCCAATTTATGAGTTTAAGTGAATCAAATCTTGGAGACTTTCTTACCAAATTGTCGAATCAAGGTTAAAGAGATCATCTACTCTCAGAAAATAGATATGCATTCAAGCTAAAATATTCTCAAATTTACAAGTTTTGAGACCTTGTGATGTAAGAAAAAAAACTTCCAAGTCCATAAGCTTGCGCCCATTTAAGTTGAAAAAGCAAAAGCTTCATATAGTCTAATTCTAGGACTCAAGTAGGTTCTGAAGTTCGGATTCAACAAGTCAAAATATGGCCGAGTCACTGACAACTCTCCTTTCTAAACAAGCCATAAAAACAACCGCAGTGAAGAAGCCCATATTTTGCTAGTATGATGGCAAAAACTGTCAAGCTTAAAGCATATTCAACTTGAAGAGAACTAGATCAAAGATATTTTGTTGATTAATCAAAAGGTCAAGGAAAGTTCAAATGAATGATTATCTTTTAAAAAAAAAAACATCAAGTGGAGTTCGATGTATTGTTTAAATAAAAAAAACCCAACCTTTTTTTCATAAAATTCTGGTCAAGATAAGACACATAGCAAAGAATTCTCTTCTTCATTAAGTCCAATAAAAGAAAAAGCAAATGACCGAAAAAATTATCCCATAATTTCATTCAATGCTCGATGTTGAACCAAGGGAATTCAATTATCGATAAGTACCATAAAGTATGGAGTATAGGACTGGTGATTTCTTGAAAGTAACTCAATATAAGCCCGAAGGCTAAGTCACTGGCATACAACTTTAAATAAGTCCACCAAAGCACAAAGCTAAGAACGAAGGTATGCTTACTCACATGACAAATCCATAGAAAAAATTCAAGTCAATTCCTTCAAGAAGTTCGCCAAAGCACAAAACTAGGCCCGAATGTATGCTCATTTACTCGTTAAATCCACCCAGCACAAAACAAAAACTGAAAGTATGCTCATTCACATGACAAGTCAAGTCAATTCTTTCTTCATTTCTGTCGAGGCATGAAGCCTGGGGTCGAAAGTACGGCCACTGACCTAACAAGTCTATAGAAGCAACTCAGGCCAATTCTTTCAACAAGTCTGCCAAATCACAAAAATAGGACCAAAGACAATTTTGCTAAAGCATAGGGCAGAAGAATTTATTCCAGGATTCATTCAAAGTTTGAGGTTGAAGAAAGGGAAAGTCAACCGTTAAGAAGAATGATAAAACTCATTCTCTCTGCCAAATGAGTGACAATAAATGGTAAGTAAATATCAATCAATGATTAGTCTTCAATGATGATATAAGTCTACACATCCAATTTGAAATTCATATTTTTGTCGATATCCGTTACTTATCTCGGAGATCCACAAAGTAAAATTCTGAAAGTGATATCCAAACAAGCTTTTACACATCCAACTATTAAACACAAAGGTTGCACTTCTCTCTGGAGTTTGAAATCTCCTTCTGATTCGAAGTGAAGTCTTCATCTTCCTCTCCTATTCGAGAGAAACAGAGGCAGCAAAAAGCAACCACAGTAACCAATGAAACTCCTCCCTTTGCTCCAGAGATACCAGGGGAACCCAGCCCTGCTTTGCTTTTCAAAACAGAGGTGAAGGTCGATCCTTCTTCCTCCCTGNTTATTTTATTGTCTTAAATCACATGTTTATGGAAATTAAGTACCGCTCGGAGAAACCTTCAAACTTATTTAAAAATAAAAAAAATTTTAAAATTTAGAATATTAAAATACTCATTCGTGGGAAAGATGAGCATCCATCCATGATAATTAAGTACTGTTGGGGGAAAAATAAACTACAATTCAGAAATGTTGGTTTGCAATTTGACATTTTTTACAATTATGTTTAACACATGTTGCGTCTTTTTAATATCATGAGTTAAATATTCTATTTTGCACGTTGAAAAAGCTGACATTTTTTTAATATCATGAGTTAAATATTCTATTCTGTACGTTGGAAATGCTGACATTCTTCTGATGCCACTTACAGTAGTTGATGTTTGGTCTACCAAAATTCTGGTAATTTGGACTTATAAATAAGTTAAAATTTTAGAATTTTATAANTTTGAGTTATACTTTTATTTTATTGTCTTAAATCACATGTTTATGGAAATTAAGTACCGTTCGGAGAAACCTTCAAACTTATTTAAAAATAAAAAAAAATTTAAAATTTAGAATATTAAAATACTCATTCGTGGGAAAGATGAGCATCCATCCATGATAATTAAGTACTGTTGGGGGGAAAATAAACTACAATTCAGAAATGTTGGTTTGCAATTTGACATTTTTTACAAGTATGTTTAACACATGTTGCGTCTTTTTAATATCATGAGTTAAATATTCTATTTTGCACATTGGAAATGCTGACATTTTTTTAATATCATGAGTTAAATATTCTATTTTGTACGTTGGAAATGCTGACATTCTTCTGATGCCACTTACAGGAGTTGATGTTTGGTCTACCAAAATTCTGGTAATTTGGACTTATAAATAAGTTAAAATTTTAGAATTTTATAATCTATAAAATAACAGAAAATGTGAATCATTTGAAATTTTAAAATACTATGAAAATTCGAGCTTTTAAAATGTAAGCTCTTAAGACTTTACAATTATTTTTAGTTTTGGGCTTTTGAAATTTAGGCTCTTTTGGCTTAAAATTACTTTAGAGGTTGGGCTTTGAAATTGAGGCTCATAGGGTTAAAAACAAATTCAAACTTTCAATTTTTGAAACTTTAAAATCGCGCCACCGAATTTGCAATACACTTGCTATGAAATAGAAGACAGTAAATGTTTAAAATGAAAACTTGTTTGCAACATAAAGTTATAATATTCACACAAACTTTCAAGATGTTTAAATAGTTTTATAAACTTTCAAGATGTTTAAATTGTTATAAGAAAAATGTCAACATAAAGATGGTTTCAAAAGATTGGCTTTAAGCTAAAAGAATAGTCAATTTTTATAATATGCAAGCATTTACATTCTTTCATTTCCTTTTTTTTTTTTAGTTTGTATGGACAATTGTGTTGGTGATTGATGTCAGTGTGATGTGATTATAAAGGGATTGGCTACATGATTGAATTAACATTTGGTTTGTTGTTTAAATCAAAGTGAGTTTAATTTCATAAGGATTACCAAGGATAGTCATCTATACAGAAATTATAATATTTATATCCTTGCTTCTTAAAGTATGGGAGAGAGTTCACATACATCAAATTGAATAATCTGAACTAGTTATACTCTTTGTGAGAGATGTACAGAACACTAATCCATGACTTTTGTTAAATAGCTCGATTTAAATTTAAAAAAAATATATCTTGAAAGGGAAACATAAATCTGAAAAAAAAATTTAGCTAAAACAAGATATGTAGCGGCTGCAAAATGCAATAGCCTGTGCAAGCACTATTAGATGCATTTAAAGCCGAGAGGAGTGCAGTTTTGTGGAGTTGCTGAGGGCTTGGGTGAAAACCGAGCAAATAGGATTCATTAAAAGGAACAACTTTGAAGAAAGTAAAATCTCCGAATTTTTTATATTTTATTATGAGGAATACAAATTAGATATATAATAAAAGCTGTCAAAAGTTAATTTATAAATGGAGAGAACGTTATATGTTAGGTTGAGAACATTAAGATGTTAAAACAATTATCAATATAATTATTGTATATAGATCTACCACATTTGAAAATTCAAGGAAAGTTGTCGCATTGCCAGCTTTTGTGAGATTGAATGTGGGTTTCTTTATTTAGCCATTAGTTAATTAGGTTGATCTCCTCGGCATAGAGGAGAGAATACATGTGGAGACTTGCATGGATTGCTATCGTAGTAAGTCTTGGAAGTTTTGTGGAAGACCATTTAGAGCGCACGAACGAGCAATCAGCTACAACAATCATATCTACTTGCCTTCAAGTTGGGATTAGGCATTCAGTCAATCATTGGAACATGATAAATTTCATTCTTCAATTGAATGATGTTGAATCGAATGGTAGAGTTCAATCTTTTGTCAACGGTTTCTCAAAACAGATTGTAATGTGGGTTGAGAAATAAGTTTCAGTGACATTAACGTTTAGTTTAGCGGGGCATATAATAGAGATATCAAGATACCCTTGCAAAACTCTTGAGGATTTTGAAATCTCGAAGTTGGATGTTGACTACTTAAGTTTAGTACTTGTGAAATTATCAATATTAGTCTAAATAAAGTTCATTTAGGAGAGCATAGAGTCACACATTTCTAAAGGACTGGCTGCAGAGGTGATCTAGAGGACCATTGAGTGGGAAGATCCTCGGATAAAAAGGAAGGAGTTATGTCGTTGGGCTAATGCTTCGATGCCATGATAAAATGAAGGAAATCTGCTCCGGGACAGCAGAGAACCGCAGGACAGCAAACAAAAAAAATAGGACAGAGAGGGAAAAACTGCAGGGAAGAAATAAAAAATAAGAACACCGAGAGAATTATATGGTTCGATTCATATGACCTACACCCACTGAAGGGAATCAAGAACAATTCACTAAGATAATCTTGACAATTACACCATACAAAATCAAGAAAGAACCAATCTCCTATAGCTCTCTATCGATCCTGATCTCAATATAAGCTTTCTTCGTTCCTCACCTTGCTCTCAGAGTTTTTCTTCTCCTTAATCAACTCAACTCATATCTATCATTACATATATACAGACCAATGATTCATACAAGATGACCAGTTAAACCCCTTTAAATAGCTAAATGACCGTTGTACCCATTAGCTATTTGAACCTCCTTATAAGCTGTGGTTTTTGTCTTAGTTCCAATAATTGGGAGTCACCGTAACAAATCTCCACCTTCACTTTTAATTACAAACCCCCATAATAGAGATTCCATCCATCTAGACCCGAGGGGTTTTTAGCCCTTGGTTGAGTTCAAACAATATCTGAACTTAGTTGTAGGCAGCACCTTAGTGAGCATGTCGGTTGGATTCTCTTCAATGGGTATCTTCTCCACTACTATTGAACCCTGAGCAACAACATCTCTCAAAAAATGAAGCTTCACGTTTATATGCTTAGAACTCTCATAAAAAACCTAGTTCTTAGTCAAGTGGATTGTGCTCTGATTATCGCATAATACAATTACAACCTTCTGATGTATGTCAAGCTCTTCAACCATGCCATTTAACCACATAGCTTCCTTAATTGCTTCTGTCACGACAATGTATACCGCCTCTGTTGTTGAAAGAGTAACCACAGATTGGAAATTAGACTTCCAGCTGACTGAGGTACCGAAGACAGTGAAAATGAATCCAGTCAGTGACTTCCTGGTGCCAATGCTTTCAACATCACGACAAAGTCCACATAAACGACTACTTTTCCCTCTTCGTTCTCTTGCATCTTAAAGAGCAGCCCAAAATCAGAATTACCTCTTAAGTATCTCAGAATCTATTTTAGAGCCTCCCAGTGAGCCTGTTCAGGATTTTCCATGAACTTGCTTATAATGCTGACGGCGTAGGCCAAATCTGGTCTACTGCAAACCATCCCATACATGACGCTACCAACCCCACTGTCGTAAAGGACACTATACATGTGTCTTTTCTCATCTTCACTTTTAGGTGCTTGAGAGTTTGACAATCTGAGGTGTTAATCAATTGGTGTTGTAACCTACTTGGCGTCATGCATGTTGAACTTCACTAGAACTTTCTGAATATATGACTTCTGAGATAAGAACAAGTTGCCCTTCTTTCTGTCTCTTGTAATCTTCATCCCTAGGATCTTTGTAGCATGTTTTAGGTCCTTCATGTCGAATTTTGAGTTGAGCATACCTTTGATATTCTGGACTTCCACCTTGCTTCTGCTGGCTACCAACATATCATCTACGTATAGAAGTAAATAAGTACTTATATCATCGTCTTGCTTCTTCATGTATACACAACTATTGTAGCTGCTTCTGACAAAATCAATCCTTAGCATAAACTCATCAAATCTTTTGTGTCATTGTCTCGGGCTTTATTTCTGTCCATACAATGATTTCTTCAACAAGCATGCTTTGTCCCTGATTTCAGGTGTGTGATACCCATCTGGCTGATCCATGAAGATGATTTCTTCCAATTCTCCATGTAGGAACGCATTTTTAACATCTAGCTGCTTTAATTCCAAATCGAATTGAGCCACTAAAGCTAAAACTATCCTGATCGAACAGTGCTTTACCACGAGCGAGAAGTTTTCATTGAAGTCAATTACTTCAACCTGTTTGACTCTCTTTGCAACAAGTCTGGCTTTATACCTGACCTTTTCAATGCCCGACATGCCTTCCTTCTTCTTGAAGATCCGCTTACAACCAACTACACATTGGTTCTTTGGTTGGTCCACAAGTTCCCAGCTCTGTTCTTCATCAGAGAAGTTATTTTCTCATTCATTGCATCAACCCACTTGTGTCTTTCCTTACTCTTTAGAGCTTCCTTGTAGTTGTTTGGTTCAGCTTCTTCTATCTCTTCTGCAACACTCAATGTGTACGAGATCAGGTCTGCATGACCATCTCTCTGGGTATATGATGGTTCTTCTTTGTCTATCTCTCACCAAACTATAATCATCCAATCTGGTTTCAGGTTCAGTTTCTTGCTGGTCTTCTACCTCTCCATCTTGGTTGTTCACTGCAGTCCTTTGGTTAGCCACAGTTTGCTGTAGAAGCTCCACCTCAATTGGAGCATCCTCCTTTGTAGCACTGTTCTTGAACATAACTTTGTAGGTTCGCCATTTTAGACTAATCAAATACCACATCTTTACTGATGATACATTTTGTTGGCCAGGCTCTAGACACCACAGTTTATAACCCTTGGTTCCAGATGGGTAGCCAATGAAAATACACTTCAAAGCTCTTGCTTCTAGTTTATACTATCTAATATGAACATATGTCAAACATCCAAAAACTTTGATATTATCATAGTTATCTGGTTTCCCGTACCACATCTCCAAAGGAGTCTTCATTCCAATAGCATTTGTTGGACATCTATTGATAAGGTAGCAGACGGTTGACACAGCTTCACCCCAGAAGGTTTTAGGTAGACCGGTGTTTAGCAACATGCACCTCGCTCTCTCTAAGAGAGTTATGTTCATTCTTTCGGCCAATCCATTCTGTTGAGGGGTGTTCTGAACTGTCTTGTGCCTTGTAATGTCATTCTTCTTACATAACTCATTGAACTGTTCTGAACAATATTCCAAGCCATTGTCATTTCTTAAGTGCTTCAATTTTGTTTCCATCTTGTTTTCAATAAGAGTTAACCAGTCCTTAAATCGTTGAAAAGTTTCATCTTTTGTTTTTAGAATGAAGATCCACACTTTCCTGGTGTATTCACTATGGTAGACATGAAATACCTCCCTCCCCCATGAGTTTGGGCTAATGGTCTCTTTGATGTGTGAGTTTCAGTAGAGAACTTCACCCAGGTAGCCTTCCCTATCATACATTGTTAACAAAACTCATGTTTACTGACTCGATCTCCACACAATAGGTTCTATTTAGACAGTTCTTGTAAACCTCTTTCACTTACGTGCCCAAGTCGCATGTGTCATAGTCTAGTTCTATCAGTTCTGATTGAACAACATTAGAGAAGCTATCAATCACATTTCTTCCAATTAGAGAGTATAGACCATTTTTGGTGACTACTTTCATGACAATGAGATGATCTTTGATTACTTTACTGTTGTCGTTTTCCGCCTTGAAAGAGTAGCCTCTTGACTCCAATGTACCTACAAAAATCAAATTTCTTTTAAGTTCGAGTATATACCTGACAAGCTGCAGTATTCCTTCAGCTTCGTCAAACATCCTTATCCTAATTGTCCCACTGCCAACCACCCTGCAAGCCTTATTGTCTCCAAGTAGTACGAACACACCATTTACCAGTTGTAGTGTCTTGAACCAGTTTTTATGAGGGTACATAAGGAAAGAGCACCCCGAGTCGAAGATCCACTCCTTGTTGGATTCTGATTCGGTGATCACCAAGGCTTCGGCTGAATCATAGCCATCTAAGACAATGGTAACACTTGCTTCTCCAGAATTTTTAGGCTTTTCTTGAAATTTTTTCTTCCTATCTAAATAATTCTTCTTGAAGTGACCTACCTTGTGACAATTGTAACACTTGTAAGGTCCCTTTGATGACTGATTTTCACCCTTCTTTCATTGTCTTGATCTTGATCTTCTTTGACCGTTTATTGAATCTTTCTTGTCTGATCTCCCTCTAATTGTAAGACTGTCTCCACTAATTTCCTCGTTCATGCCATGTTTTCTTTGAAGTTCTTTGGCTCTTATCAGAGCTTGAACCTCTTCTAGTGAAATTGTTTGCACCCTTTCATAAAGCATCACATCTTTGAAGTGCTCGTAACTCTTGGGAATGGAGTATAACAATAGCAGTGTCTTGTCCTCGTCATCCATCTTGAAGTCGATATTTTCAAGATCATCTATGATATTGTTGAACTCATCGATCTGCTCTGAGACAGATTTATCTTCATGCATCTTGAAAGAGTATATGCATTGCTTCAAGAAGAGTCATTGGCCAAAGATTTTGTCATATAGAGCTACTCGAGTTTGGCCCATAGCGCCCAAGCCGCGTCTCCCTCAATACTTCGCTCAAAGCTTTGTCGCCCAAGCTAAATACTCCCCTCAAAGCTTAGTCGCCCAAGCTCAAGATTATCAGGCTATGTGCTCTGTCCAAGATATCGTTTTTTTCTCACTCGAGCATCTCAACCGACAATGTCGCCAGCTCCTGCAATGTTTCTGTGATGCCTTGCTGCACCAACAAGGCTCTCATCTTGACTCTCCCCAAGCCGAAATCGTTCATTCATGTGAATTTCTCGATGTCGAACTTAGTAGATCCTATTGTCGTGACTAGAGTTCCCACAGACGGCGCCAATTGAAGGAAATCTGCTCCTGGACAACAGAGAAATCCACAGAACAAAAAACAGAAAAAACAGGGAAAAGAAAAAAAAAACTGAAGAGAATAAATACAAAACAAAGACACCGAGAGAATTATGTTGTTTGGTCCATATGACCTGCATCCACAGGAGGGAATCAAGAATAATTCACTTAGATAATCTTGACAATTACACCACACAAAATCAAGGACGAATCAATCTCCTATAGCTCTCTATCGATCTTGATCTCGATACAAGCATTCTTGGTTCCTCATCTTTGCTCCTAGAATTTTTTTTCTCCTTAAACATCCAACTCATATCTATCATTACATATATATAGACCAATGACCCATACAAGATGACCGGTTAAAACCCCATTAAATAGTCAAATGATTGTTATACCCATTAGCTATTTGAACCTCCTTATAAGCTGTGATTTTTGTCTTAGTTTCAATAATTGGGAGTCACCGAAACATAAAATATTAGGCTATATCGAGTAAAAAGACAAATAGCTAAGAACAGGATGAGAACTACAAAAATTGAGAAGTAATTTTATGCCACGCTTCAAAAATAAGGCTATAGAATGGTAGACATTGTTATATAGTTCAAAGGCAATTTTTCTCCTACTGTTGCTGCAATAACCATGCCGTTGTCTCGATAATAAAACACATACAAGCCAACAAGGTCACAAGTTCACTGAAAACAAAATCTTATACTATTAAATATAAATCTTATATTATTATTAATATCTATATTTTTTTAATATTTAAATAGCCCTAGTTGCAATCTGCGATTTGGCATTATAGTATAATACAAGTTATAATACAGTATTAAATGATTATCGATATTAAATAACTGGTAATGAATAGACACTATTAAAGAGAAGGCAGATGAATAATTTATCAATATTCTATTTATTGTCCATCATTAATAGAACTTGTTTCAAAAGCAGATGTAAATTAGCATGGAAAGAGTTGCATAACTTCCTTTCCTAGATGACATTTTTACTTCAGAATATCCAGATAAGATCTACAGTCCCCCCCTCCCCCCCCAAATAAACTTAGTTACTGTTTTTCTATTGTACAGTAATCAAATTAAAACTGAACAGTTCTTAAAATTATTAATGTAATAAAAAAACTTTCCCGGTACACACACACACATTACTTCAGAATATCCAGATAAGATCTACAGTCCTCCCCCCCCAACACCACACATAAACTTAGTTACTGTTTTTCTATTGTACAAATATGTATATTATAGATATACATATATACCTATATGTGTGTATATTTGTGTGTGTGTGTGTGTGTGTTTGTGAGAGAGAGAGAGAGATTAAAATAAATCCGATTCAAATCAAACCAGCCCACAAGTCCATAGGCGCCAGCCAAAATAAAGGGAATGATAACCAGGTTACGCCAGGATTGCCCTCATGGGAAGTGTGACAGGTATGCATAAGTGAAACAAAATCCCAATAATAATATAATTCATCATCTCATAAATAGGAAAAAAGATAAAAAAGACAACACAACCGAAGCTTATTATCCAAATGATGAAACCAGCCGGTTGCAGTCCAAGCTTAAAAACCAGTTGCTTCAGTAAATGTCTATATTATTAAGGAACCGAAGGTGCAAAACCTGAGTTGCTGAATGGCAAATTCAGGTAAATTTTAAGAGAGGCATGAATATGCCAGAGCCTTTTCCTCACTAAGCTCTTCAGCCGTCGCATCCAGCTTCTTCCTTGAAAACTCATCAATTGACAGTCCTGAACAAGTAATTAACATTCAGCGTAAACTACAGAAGAACGCTGAATGAAATTAAAAAAGAAAAAAAACGAGAAAAGGCTTTATATAGAATAAAAAATAGATAGATTAATGAAAAGATATATAATATAGCCAGCATTGTGTGCTGCACTATGACCTAAATTAAACCATTGGGGAATAGAGAAGTAATTCAAATTTGAGTTGGAATATAAATAATAAAATTGGATGTAGAACTTGTCATCAAGGAGTTCGATATGGACCAAGAGGGATAAAGAAAACATTTAGAATGAAAATTACTCGTGATTAATCTCACAGACCAATTATATTAAGGTAGCGTTAAACAAATTCAATATGTCCAAAGCAAAATCTGAGTGTTCCCCCGCAGTAAACTCATTAAAAATGTAGAAAAATTTCTTTATATTTTAGTTGTTAATGTGTACTATAGTTTGCAGTACTTAACTTGATGGCAAAATAGCTAGATTACGAGTTCAAGTAGAAATAGTTAGATTTTGCGTTATTAGAGCTGCTAATCTCAATGTTTCTGGCAGGAGATGAAATGGATTTCGTTTTATTTGAAATGTATTGTTAACAGCATATTAATATATGGCTAGGGACATGAGAATTCAGAGTTCTGCATAAAAAAGGACACCTTGGGTGATACTGCTAGCAATTGTTCAATAAAATTACAAAAGAAGGAGATCTTGACAACTATATGCCTGTAATATAAGCAATTGCAAGGATTGCAAACAGATGGTGATGCAGAACAGAGAAGGAAAAATAATCAGCTTCAACAAATCCATCCATTTATGGAAAGAAAACATGTTATCATCATCAACATTCACATATGTAAATTCTGTATTGTCGTCACAATCAGCATCAGCATGATGATGAAGTCAAACATCATCATCATTATTGTCAAAAATATTTAAAAAAATCAAGTTGCCATCCATCATGCAAAAGTTGAAACAAGTCCCTTTCCATATTGGCTTGGATAAAATTTCAAACAAAAGCAATATAAAAATTCAATCAGCCCTCATTCTCCTCTATAATAGTGAGGACGTCTATTCAAAGGAATGAAATAATATCTACATAATGAAGATGGCAAAGAAGATCAATCCAAAACAAGGAGAATTCGGCCAAAGAGTTCCGTAATTCTAATTTGCATTATGTTGTAGCCAAATAAAGTACTAGTTATCAATCCCAAGGTCATATGACTACTTTATGCACATAAGAAATACTTTACGAACCAAAAGCTTGGATGGATATTCAAATTCACGTCAAGTGTACCCATCTTTCATGTATTTAATTTCCATGTGATCATTATAAATAGATGTGAACTTGTATGAAAGGAGACTAAAACAGGGTTATGTTTTGAAAGTTGCATGAGAACAATGTAAGCATAACTTGATTGACCTCTCCTATTAGGAGATTTTAGCGGATATCCCTAGAATCTCTCTTTGAATATTTTCATCTTATTGTTCTAATGATTAATAATATATCACTTCTTCATTGTCAATAACTTTCACATAGCATATTCTATTGTTTCTTGCATTGGCTCGGCCGCCAGCTTCCTTGACGCTATGATCCAGAATCCAAACAATTGCAAGGCCCATGTAAGCTATCAGATGGTCTGTTTAAAGAATATCTCGCAAGATTATAGAAAAGTGTAAGATAATAGTTTTTGTGTGCGTCCAAATGTGCTTGGGCATGTAAAAATCTAAGTGTAATATTGTTGAACCCAAATTTGCCATGTAGATCACACCTCAAGGGATGAAGCATGAGCAGAAGAGAAATAGAGAGGGGAGGAGAGAAGTGCACAATGACGTGCCCCCAACGGGCAAAGTGGAGTGTTCCCGGGCTCTGCGACCCATTTTATTTCATAGAGTATTTCAGTTACAGAAAAAGAGGAAAAAGCCTCCCATTATATGGTATAGTCCTATTTATAGAGAAAAGAATGACAAAAGATAAAAAGTACATTCTCACCTCTACTTTACAGGGGTTAATACAGGCTATTCTGATCTTTTGTATGTCAGAGCAAGTCATTCAGCAACTCGTCGATTTGCTGAACTGGCCTTCTGTCAGCTCTTCTTAGAGCAGTCTAGTCAGTTGGACTTGTTTTTGAGTATGGAGAAACTGATATGGGTTTTTGAACCGGTCAATGGCATCTGATTGTCTTTTGGCTATTGCTAGGCTGATATAGCCTAGTTGATGGTCTTTATTTGCTTGGAGCTTTTGGAGCTTTTGAGAGCTTTTGGTCAGCTGGAGATGTTTGAGGAGTTTGGACCTCCTTTCGGTCGATTGCCCTTTGGTTGGTTGGTTAACCTTAGATCAGTCGGTTAACCTTCGGTCAACATGGATGCCTTGTCTCTACTTAAGTAGCTCTGGAATGTCATTTTTATCCTCTAGTGTCTTGGTCGTTTTTTGGTCTTGCAAGCCTTCGGTCAGCTGGAATGCATTATATCGGTCATATGGGATCTCATGTTCCCTTCAATCAGAACCATGAGATCACCTTGGGATCAATGCTCACATTTTTTTTATGTGCATATTGAGTTTATCGGTTCTCTTTCTTCTTAAAGGCGACAATTGCGAATAGAATGAAAGAATTTTAAACAAAAAATGAATCCTATTTATGACAATTGAATTTGCAATAACTGAACTTTGTGAAAGTTTGTGCCCATGACCCTTATAAATAGGGTGTGATGGGTTCTCTTGATCATTTTGCTTCGATATCCCTTTTGACTGTTCTAGGTGGAGCCCGACGATTATGTTAAGTTTCGATCGGCTGGAAAATTCAAGTTCCCGGGTCTAGAAAACAAAGTTAAGGATTGGAAGTTCCGGTTTTCCTTGGTTCATCTCTTGTCGGCCTAGGGATTCCAAGCACTCCTATTAGAGGAGTTTTTAATAATAAAAAGATGGATTACTCTCGCATTGAGGGTGCCGGGATCAAGAGGCAACTCCCGCCGATTCCTCGATACATTGATTTTTAGACAATTAACCGGGTTCCAAATGCTCTTTTGTCCGGATGATAGATGAAATGTGGGTCTCACCTCAAATGACGAAGAAATAAAGAGGGAAGCGGTGGTTGTTGCTTGGGCAGAGAAAAAGAAAGCCAGAAAGATCGGTCGAGCACGAGTGCTTGAACTCTCCCTGAAGCCACAAGAGTAGATTTTCCTCAGTCGGTGCCAAAGTTCCTTTCTGCTGGGGTGAACGTTGAAGGTGCAGTGATGGTTTATTCTGTATTTGAAACCACAATTATGTTTCAAAGGGTTGCCACTAATGAAGTGGTGGTCATAACATTTCGTCGTCGTTTACAGGTCCTTCAAAAACATGAAGCAAGCCTCAAAAGAGACCTCGAGTCAGTCGGAATTGAGCAATACCAAAGGATGGTGCTTTAGAGGAAAGCGTTGAGACGGGTTCAACCACTCCTCAGCAGACTACCACAACTTTCACTGATCTACCTGCTAGGCATGAGGCCAATCAGATCTCTCCTGAGCCCGGGAAGAGGAGATTTAGCATCAACTGGAGGAAGAACTTGCCTATGATACGAGCTTCGTCTTCTCCCTCTTTTTGGAAGAGGAAAAGTTCCCCAATTGGCTAGATTCCCGTATGAGGAGAAGGGATGCAAGTTCAGACAAGCTTGGAAAGGCGCCACTCCAAGATTAATCAAGAGGCGGATTGATATGTCGGATCCGTCAGAAAAAACTTATCCTTCAACGATTGTAGAGGTCTTTTGAACCCGAGCTTTAGCTAAATCTTTGAGGGAACTTGATCGTTCATCACTTTATCGAAAGACTGACCGATACCATTAAAGCCTGGGCGGTCTTCAATCGATAGTGCTTGCTCAGGAGAAGCCAAATGAGCAAAAGCCATTGAGAAGGCCAAAACTACGACCGCATGTGCGAAAATATTGTAGAAACAAGCTGCTTTAAACTAAAGGAAATTGGAAGGGATAGAGGTTGAAATTTCTCTCCTGTCAAAATTGTTGTCGGCCGCCCAACAATAGGTGGCAACCATGAAAACCAAATAAAAGTTCTTTGAGGCAATTCCTTCCCATCCGCGGCAAATAAAGTTTTGAAAGGCAGCTTCGAGGCATGCACTATCACGGTAATCAACCACTTCATCAAGTCAGGGCTAGTGGACCCCAAGTTTGCGAACTTGGAGGAATTTTATGTGCTTTGCACGAGTTCTGCGGAAGACACAAAAAAAGTCGGACGTTGCGGGCGATGTAGGCTTCTCCACTCATTAGCTCTAGTTGCTTTCGTGAAACTTAGAAAAATCTTCCTCCATTTTTTCAATACTTGTATAGTGAAATATATATATATATATATATATATGAAATGAAGCGTTCATTATATTCTGCTTCACCATTGCTTCTTTTGTATTTTGCCTATACCATGTCATTTGCTTGCGATAATTGCTTGTGATGAATATTTGCTCATCCCTAAGAAGAGTTTTTAGCCGCCGAACCAAATTTTCAGAAAGATCATTAGTCATTTTTGATTTATAACCACCCGACACAAGTCTTATACTACCCCTGTCTCGTTCAATCGGTCGAGTCATTGCCTCGGTCGGACCACAACCTTCGCTAGAACTCAGGCCAATCTTGTCACTGCCTCTGCAGGGGCAAATGTTGAGACGTGCTACTGAGGTGATTTGTTCGATACCCTGCGCGAGTCTGTCGATATTAGGCAAAAAACCACTTCCAGAGCTTTATTTGATTTGAGTTATGAGCATGGGTTTTTTATGCTTGGCATTGAGGATAGGGTTTTAAGACATTCTTTGTTGATTCGAAAGCTTGTGTCGTCGGTCTCAGAGAGATTTTACCGATGGGACAACTTGTTTTACTTATCAATTTTTGAAAGATTTTATCAATTAGATAGCTTTTGTCACCTGTTGATTTTTGGCATATTGATGCCCGACTCGCGCCTTATACTCATCGAGTCTTGGCTACTTCGTCGGATCTCCGTCTCGCACGGATTATCCCTTGTGCTAGGCATGAATCTTGTCGTTGCATTCATAGGATGTCTATCGAGACTCACTTCTAAGGTGAATTTTTTGTTATCCTTCGCAGAGCTTATTGCTACTGGGCAAGGAACTATCTCCAGAAAGTTTATCCAATTCGAGTTTGGAAATCTGGTTAATGATGCACGAGCATTGCAGACTGATTTTTTTATTTTACCGATCAGACAGCTTGTGTTGCTTTCATTTTTTTCTATTTGAATATGATTCAGTCACTCGATCGGCCTGAGTTCCCTGAATATTGGCTCAACTTCAAAGTGCATGAATGCCTCCAGTTCCATGAGTGTCATTTGAACCTAGGAATACACTTTTAATTAAAAAGGCTCGTATTTTTTCATGACTTAGACAAAAATACAAACATTTGAATCAAATAATGCTTTTTCGAACTAGGTGAAGAAAGTTATATACTTTGTGTTATGGGTATGTATCCCTTGGTTGGCCATAATCAATTAATTGATGTCAACCGAGTGAAGAAGAGATACCATCGGTCGGCATTCCCCATTGGATTTCTTAAGTCGTTAGGAGTTGGTTGTTTGTTTTAGAGGTTAAGGCCTCTGAGCCAAACTCGAAAGGCGCTGGAAACGAGATTTTTCGGCTCCTAGATTGGTTATTGCACAAACTCCCTTGTGTATGTCATGTTGGAGATATCTTTGAAGTGGGTATTTCCTTGTGGTGCTCCTTTTTTTGCTTGTGGCGTGATCCATGTTCACAACACCTTTTAGGAGGTTGAATCCAAATTTATCATGTAGATCGAGTCTCACGGCATGGAGCATGAGCAGGAGAGAAAGCTAGAGAGATAGAGAGGGGAGAAGGAGAAAAGTGGACAGCGACGTGCCCCCAACGAGGTAAAATGGAGTGTTCCCAGGCTCTACGACTAATTTTATTTCAATATTTCAGTTACAAAAAAAGGGAAAAAAGCCTCTGCTTATAGGGTATGGTCCAATTTATAAAGGACAGGAGCACAAAAGATTAAAAGCAAATTCTCACCCTAGCTTTAAAGGAGGTCATATAGTGTATTATGGTCTTCTATATATCAGAGTCTGTCGTTCGGCAGCTCGTCGATTAGCTGAACTGGCCTTTTGTTGGCCCTTGCTTGGAGTGGTCCAGTTGGTTGGAATTGGTTTTGAGTAGGGAGGACCAGATTTGGGTCTTTGGACTAGCCGATGGCATCCGATCATCTTTTTTGGCTTTTGCTCAACTGACAATATCCGGTAGGCTTGGTACAGCCTGGTTGGTCTTTATTTGCTTGGACCTTTTGGGAGCTTCTGGTCAGCTCGGGATGTTTAAGAAGTTTGGACCTCCCTTCAATCGATTGTCCTTTGGTCGGCTACCTTTGGTTAGCATGGATGCCTTGTCTCGACTTGAGTAGCTCTGGACTGTCTTGATCCTTTTTTTTTGGTCTTGCAAGCCTTTAGTCGGCTGGGATGCATTCTATCGGTCATATAGGACCTAATGTTCCATTTGAACAAAAATTTGAACTCACTAAAATTGTAAATAAATATGCTTGAACAAAAATTTGAACTCAAGATAAGTTTGAGCTTAGCTCAAGCTAAAGCTAAAGCAACTAGGGTTAGCCTGGGATATTCAGCCATAATAAGCTTGTATCCACCAAAATAGGATTGAGCAACGTAAAGTTTTTCATCCTGAAGTAAATCAACAACAGCCCCTACTCCAAAGTTTTCTAAGACTTTAGTGATCAAATTTGGGAAATAATACAAACAAGCACATATGTATGCTTCTTGCTAAGCAAGACGGTATTTACATCCCATTCCTTACAAGAACTAGCAAAAATTATTAGTTCTCGTACCTAAATTTCATAGATTGATGGAAAATGGCCCATTTTGTTAACAAATCAAAGTTTGCATTCTTACTATAATTAATTCATAATGACAAGGACCCTGATTTTCCCGACCTTTCAGCTCTAAGGCCAATCAAAATGTAAAATATCATTGAACTATAGAACAAAGTACTGACTAAAAGAAATCATCACAAAAGAGAAATTAGGTCCCCAACCAATTAGAGGCTTCAGAGAGTAACAAACATACCCTGAACAATAGACCACTCTCCATCACGGCACGTCACAGGGAAAGAATAAATCAACCCAGCCGGTACATTGTAAGATCCATCAGAGTATACTCCCATGGAAACCCAAGTTCCCTGCATTGAGCGAAGTGTCATTAACTTATATAGGCATAAAAGAATCAGCTTAAGAAAATAACCTCTGGGGTCCCAAGGATCCAGTCATGGATATGATCACAAGCCGAACTTGCAGCAGAGAGAGCACTCGAGAGCTTCCTAGCTTTGATGATAGCAGCACCGCGTTGTTGCACTGTTGTAATGAATTCTCCTCTCAGCCTGTACAAGTAAATTTTATTGGTCAGATGGTAGTGACCCAGTAGTTTGATTTCCTTGAGGCAATAAAGAGCACTAACATAAACAATCATTGAGCGCCGGTTAAGACAATTTATTTCACTGTAAGTGTCCAAAGTAATTAAATTTCTCTTCTAAATGTGAGTTCAAATTTAGTTAGTTGAAGGCGTGTGGAACAAAGTCTTACTACATAAACTTACTTTCGAAAAAAAGTAAGAGGTAAGTTTCAACATCAAAGCTTAAATTGTCAAGTTCAGTTTTGCTTTTGTATTGGATATAAATAAAATAGTACTAAATTAATAGAATGGCGAACTAAAATATTACTTATAGTCTTAAAAATAATAATAATAAAAGAAAAATCAACATGAGTGAGGATAAAAGTAAAACTAAAATCAAAACAAACGCAAGAAGGTGTTACTACAACACAACGAAAATATCAGCTAATTTCACCGTAACTCCTTCTAGATTTGAGATTCAAGCACTTCCAAACACTTGACAGTGAAAAAAACTAATCCTAACAATGTTTCATTATCATTCATACCACTCATCATCAGCAACGAGTTCACGGACATGATTTTCACCACCATGAGTTTTCACCGTAGCATGGCTTACATCAGGGTACTGAGTAGATGAATGGTTCCCCCAAATAATAACATTCTTAACATCACTGACGTGAACATTTAATCGCTCTGAAATTTGGCCAAGTGCCCTGTTGTGATCTAACCGTGTCAAACAAGTAATATTCTTCTCTGGTATAGAAGGAGCAAACTCCTTCAATATGAGGGCATTGGTATTGGCTGGATTAGCAACAACCAAAACCTACAGAAAAGTAAAACATAAATTATCAGAACAAAAAACCAAATAAGCATACTATTATTATTAGTATTAGTAGTTCTACCAAAGAAACAAAGAAGATTCTGAAGATTTACAAAAATTACTTGACAGTTTAAAATAAATTGGCTTCAGCCAACAGAAAATGTTGACTAAAACCGTGACGAGTTATATAAGCCAAAGGCTAGTAATTTCTACATGAAGCAACTCGAAAGAAGAAAAAGCATAGCAAAAGCATAAAAGAATTTGCATCCAAAAATGATAAAAGAACTAAATGAATTTCAGTGGACCTTGCAGCTTGCTGCAGCATGCTTTTCAAGCGCTGAAGCCTGAGACTTATAGATGGATACATTCTTTGACATCACATCCTTCCTTTCCATACCTTCCTTTCTTGGGAACCCACCAACCATCACTGCTATATTGACTCCAGTGCAAGCCTCAACAACATCAGTAGTAGCAACAACTCCTGTAGAAACAACTTATATAACATAACTTAAAAAAAAAAAAAATGTTGTGACCGACAAATATTTTAAAGAGAGAAACATGTTAAGCAGGGAAAGAATACTAAATTTCAGGTAACAACAAAATACCCTTAAGAAGCGGAAATGCTGCATCGACTAGCTCCATTTTAACACCATTGAGAGCTTCTGCCGCTGGTGGAATGTCAAGCAAATGCAATACAACAGGCTGGTCAAGACCAAGCATGGCACCCCTAGCAATCATTGGGACAAGAGCATACCCAATTTGTCCTACAAATATGTAGATCAAAATTCAAGAAAAGCAAACTCACAGAAACTAATAAATCAAAAAAAAAAAAAACAACTTCATCCAACCAAAGTTCTCTTATAAAAAAGATATCAACCAGACAAGTTATTTCCCTTTGGAGCAAGATTAAATTCCTAACGAAAAAAGAATGAAAAATCTTTATAATAGCCAGTTTGAAATAAAATATGCACATTACTAGATACTCACAGAATCTATACACGGCATACTGGAAAGTTGAAAAGACCACAAACGTTATACCATACCAAGCCAATAGACTCAAAACCCATCTTAGGATCTGACTTAACTGGTGATAAGCATTGAGACAAGCATGGATAATTTCCAGTACTCCGCAACCTGATAATGGTATTGCTTCATGTTTTAGATTAAAGTACTACAGAACATAAAAAAAGACCGTCCGATCCAATCAAATGAGCTTAACCTAATGGTCAAAGTTCATAAGCCAGAAGCAGAACATTTGGCTTCCATCTTACCAAGCGGTTTTCTATCCACGCCCTAAATCGAAACCAGATTTTCAAATTCAAGAAGCCCAGCCATGATTTTAAAAAAATATGATAAATGATAGCTTGAAGGTGGTAACAAGGTTTATAAACTCAAGAAATCTACTGGCCAAGTGAACTAAATGACAAGGAAATGGCTTGCTTTCTTTAAACTATTGGCAGCCAATATATCTAAAGGG
>JXCR01042132.1:99468-134698 GCA_002079205.1 Phalaenopsis hybrid cultivar
AAAAAAAAAAAAAAAAAAAAAAAGGTGTTGATAAAGTGTTGATATTGCTTTTATTCAATTCATTAAAAATATGTATGCTAGAGCTATTAATTGTGTTCAAACAATGAAGATTAACCAAGTATTTTCCTATTTCATTTGGGTTACAACAGGGATCTGCTTTAAGCCCATATCTTTTCGCTTTACTCAAGAAGTGCTTATTGGACATTTATAGAAGGATGCATCTTTGTACATGTTTTTTGTTGATGATATTCTTTTGTGGATAAGACTAAAGAGAGATTTCAGAAAAGCTTGAATTATGGAGGTAAGCTTTAGAATCTAAAGGCTTTTGTTTGAGTAGATCTAAAACTAAATACATGGAATTTAATTTTAGTGGTAGTAGATATAGTAGTGGAATTGTAACAATGAGTGAAATAATGATCAAACACAAGTTGGGTGGTTGAAGTGGAGGAATGCATCATGCCTATTAAGTAATAGAAAAGTATTGCTTAGACTTAGGAAAATTTTATAAGATGTTGGTGAAACTAGCAATGCTTTATGGCGGAAAATGTTGGTTTGTAAAAGAGAAACATAATTTTAAATTGTGTTGCTAAGATGATAATGCTCAGGCAAATGACTGGCTTTACACTTAGAGAAAAAAAGCGAAACAAATATATCTGTGAAAGGGTTGGAGTAGCTCAAGCGGCAGACTAGATTAGAGAGCGCCGCCTTAGATGGTTTGTTCATACTAAACGTCGACCGTCTGCTGATTTAGTTAGGAGAGTAGATATTTTAGATTTAACTTATGTTAAGAAAGGTATGGTGGACATAAAAAGACTTGGGCATATTGTGTAAAAAAATGATCTTAATTTAAAAAAATTAAATGAAATATGACACTCAATAAGACAATGGATAAACAAGGATTCATCTAGTTAACCCCACTTAATGGGATAACTTATTGTTGTTGTTGTTGGATAAAACAAATCTTCCATGGGATATGAGAGAGAATCTAATCCCTAATAAAGAAGCTTCATCAATGTACAAATAAAAAAGACATAACAACAAGATCTTTCCCAAACTCAAGTACAACAAATCTTACCACAAAAGAGAAGCCACAAATCATTCGAGTCAAACAAAATAGAAAATAACTTAAAATCGATCATAAAAAAAGGATTAAATGAATGCCAGAAAATTCTCACTTCAAAAGTTTTTCAAGAGTCAAGAGAGTATCAACCAACATCTTTATAAAATTGGAACAAAATACAACTGCAACATTTTACTCGAGATTAATCAATGCATGGTGCATTAAATGCACTCTAATTTATAGGATGCTAAAAAAACTTTCTAACCTAATCAAGTTTAAATTTATTTTAAATTATCTAAAAAACAATTTTTTTATCCAAATAATAATAATAAGAAATTATTTTTTACCCAAAAAACTCAAATTTATATTCACCGTAACTAAAAAATCTCCTATTAATAATAGATAGAAAAATAAAACGGTATTTAATGCATAACTCATCTCCTAACAGATCACTCCAAACTATCAAACCCCCTAAAGGATATGTGTCATGCAGTCTCAATAAGCCCAAATTATACATGACCTAATCATCCACGAGAAACAAATAAAACACATTTTTTTGCACACAAAAGTAAATTCATCAATATTAGAACTACACTTGCCACTAAATTTTTGCAGCCCCAAAATGATCATCTCCTCACTTTAAAATTGTAATAACACGACCTAGTACTAGGGTAGATAGTGCAATAGTCATCTCCAATAGTCTCTCCCTCAACTTGTGACCTTATTTGTTCCAAAACCTAACCTTCATAAAAGAAGATAAACTTTTTTGCATCCTTAAATTATCATTCTTTGCCTTTATGAAACCTTAGGACTTCAGCATCTCTTGAGAAAATGTATCATGCATCACTAAGCACATTCAAAGATATCATATTCTTCATCAGATGTAGTACATGCCAAAATTTCAAACAATTTCACCATCATGTATCCTCAAGTTCACAATGTTAGTACATGCCAAATTGTCAGCCAATTTCCTAATCACACCATCATGTGTCCTCAAGTTCATAATGCTAATATTAGCTTGAATGAAAGTTGCTTCTCATTGGAACATCGCCACCAAAAAATGTCTTATAAGCAGAAAATAATTAAAACAGCACATGCTTTTGGAACTATGGATCAAGAATCCACAAACTAGTGTTAAAACACTATTTTACAACCAAAATAGGCATGAATTATGCATGAAACAAACCGTGTATAACAATAGTAGCAACAACTGGCTTGTCCTCCAAATGGTAATCATTCAAATGCTACTCCTCAAAATATGGCAACTTCCATTTCTGTCATTTCCTTTTACAATCGAAGCAAGTAATATCCGTAAACTTAACACAATACTTAAACCCGCATAATTAAAAATAGATCCTTTATTAAAATAACTCCCCCTTAAGGGTGTAAGCGAGCTTGAGTGAGCTTGGACTCTATTCGTGTTCGGTTTATTCGAAAAAATATTTTTTTCAAAATCAAATCATGTTCGAAATTATTCATAAATAGCATTTTCATATTTGATTCGTTTGTATTCATCTGCGACTTGTATTTAGCTCAAATTATTCAAAAA
Organism: Phalaenopsis hybrid cultivar; assembly: GCA_002079205.1. Taxonomy (NCBI): domain Eukaryota; kingdom Viridiplantae; phylum Streptophyta; class Magnoliopsida; order Asparagales; family Orchidaceae; genus Phalaenopsis; species Phalaenopsis hybrid cultivar. The sequence continues at coordinate 102,078 of JXCR01042132.1, forward strand.
ATACTAAATTGTTTTAATTAAAAAATAAAAATCAAATAAATATATTGAACATGAAATAAATATTAAGTATTTAATTACTCGATTATTATGAGCTAAAATAAATCGAACATGCATAAGTCAAACATGATAGCATAAGTGTTTGTTCGTGTTCCACTCGTTTATAAATTAAGCTCAACTTATGTTCATAAATTGAGTCGAACATGAGTTGATGAGCTTTTTAAGCAGCCCCACTACCTTTAAACAAAAAATTCCTCATTCATTCTTAAATCTCTACACAAAACATTGCAATTCTCATTAGAAAAAGCTGATTCTTAAAATCATGTAAATAAATTGCATCTCTTCATATAGCATGAAGTCACAAAAATAACAAAAGAAAAGATAAATAGCACAATGATAACAAAATTTGATTCTTTATACAAAATCCTCACATCAATATTGGACAAATCCCAAATAATAGAGTTAAACTCATTAAGATTAATTAACTTGTCTTCATGCATGCAAAGCAAGTACAAAATTTACAATTAAGCTTTTCAACAGATTTCTGTTCATGTACAAAAATACTAACATAAGCTCTAATCCCTTCTTCCTAATTTCCACGAAGACCTCTATCAATATCTAATTTGTTAAAATTGTTCGGATCATTGAGAGGTTCACTTATCTCTATCTCATGCCACTCAAAACTGTTGAGAGAAACTAATGTGAAAGAAAGAATCTCCTTCTAGTTTCATCGCAGAATAGGATCACAGGATTTGAGAAAAACATAGCAATAAATTTAAGCACATAAACAAAATCAAAACAACCAGAAAAGTCCGATAAAGGGAAAAAAACCACGGACCCACACAACCACTAATTCAATATGAAAACAAAAGACTCACACAAGTTTCTTATTCACACTCACACGAAGAAACTTACAAGATGCTCCACAATCTGCATTTTCTGATCCGACACGAACAACGCACGTCGAGATCCTAGAACTCCTCATGTTCAACTCTTCTCTCCTTCACCAAGAACTTGTTGAAGAACGCTCGAGGAAGTCTTACACCCAACACACATTACGCCACTCAAAATTGGCTTAAAGCCAAAAATTTTGCATACCAACTGCTTTGGGCACAAAAGTGCTCGAACCGAGCGCAAAAAAGCTAGTGTCTCAGGATGCAGAACCGCGACCAGCATAGTTGGGCGCCTAATGGGCGCTTAGGCACCCAAGAGGAGTGTAAAGACGCCCCCTTATCTTCCAAGAGCCAAAACATGGGCGCAAAAGCGTCATAAGGGGCACAAAAGCGCTCCCTTTAGAAGTAGCGCCCACATGGTGGGCGCTTCAACTCCCAAACCCAATGTTCTCGGTCTTCTCTGGGCGCTTTGTCTCCACAAGACTAACAATCTCCCACTTGGAGACAATAGCACCCAGCACCAGTCATCTGTATCTGTACCTCCATCTAAATCACCTTCATAGTCACATATCATGGCCACGTATCTTTGTGTGGCTCACCCCCCGATCTTAACCTTATCACAACTTCAGTTTCTCAACAGTCACCACTTTTGTCAACATATCTGCAAGATTTTCAACTGTGTATCTTCTCCAAGAACAGCTGCCCATCTTCAAGAAAAGAGCGACTGAAATGATACCTCAACTAAATGTGTTTCGCTCTGGCATGAAAATCTACATTTTTAGCAAGAAGAATCGTATTGACACTGTCATTGTAAAGTTTTCTACTCTCCTACTCTTTACCTAAATCTATCATAAAACTCTGTAGTCAAATTATCCCATTGCTCGCATCAAAAATAGCAACATATTCGGCCTTCTGAGTAGAAATTGCAACAAACTTCTGCAACCTGAAAGCCCAACTCACTGCGTTGCTCCCTAACGTGAAGATATACATCGTTGCACTTCTACTATCCACATCTCCTGCCAAATTTAATCTATGAATCTTTGTAGACTGATCCCTGCACTCTCATAGCAAAATGCACTGTTAATTGTTCCCCTCAAATACCTAAGAATCCACTTTACCGCCTCATAATGATGTCTTCTTGGATTATCAATGTACCTACTGATCACTCCCACAACATATGTAATATCGGGTTTGGTACAAATTATCTCATACATCAAACTTTCAATTGCTGAAGCATACGAAGTTTTTCTATCTGTGATTGCTCCGCTTCAGAGTTAGGCAATAGCTCCTTAGATAATTTGAAGTGACCACCTAAGGGAGTGCTAACTGGTTTCGCCTCACTCATGTTGAACCTCTATAGGATCTTTTCAGCATACTCTGCCTGAGACAACTTTAGTGTTTCTGCAATCCAGTCTCTGTTGATTCTCATCCTGAGGATCTTCCTGGTTGAACCTAAATTCTTCATCTCGAACTCACTTGACAACTAATTTTTCAAGTCCTGATTTTCTTCATATTTGCCCCTGCAATCAACATGTCAACGACATACAAAAACAACAAAATATAACAGTAATCAAAGTAAACAGTGGTCTGTCAGGCACATCAAGTATCCAATGTCTGACATGAACCTGTCAAACTTCTTGTACCACTGTCTCCAGGTCTGCTTCAAGCCATAGACTCTTTTTCAATCTGCAAACCAAACATTTTTTGTCTAGAACCTTGTAACCTTGTGATTGCACCATGTAGAGTTCATCCTCCAAATCTCCATGTAAGAAAGTTGTTTTTACATCCATCTGCTCCAGATGTAGATCTACTACTGCTACCAGACTCAGCACAACCCTCACAGTCATCATCTTCGTCACAGGGGAGAAGATCTTTGTATAATTTGCTTCTTCCCTCTGTTGGAAACCCTTCACAACAAATTTTGTCTTGCAACGCTTGCCACTATCTGACTCATCTTTCAGCCTGTAAACTCATTTGTTGTGCAGTGTCCTTTTGTCATTTGATAGTACCGTCAAATCACAAGTCTGGTTTGTCTCCAAGATTGTATTTCTTCATCCATGACGAGCTCACACTCTTTCGAATCCTCAACTTGAGTGGCCTCCTCAAAGCACTCTAATTCACCGCTATCAGTTAGTAATAAATAGTATAAATAAGGAAAAAACATTTGTATGGGTTGTTTCACTTTGTCGAATCTCCTGACTTTTGTAGCAGTTGTTTGAGAAACTTCCAGTGCTCCTCCTAGTTGAACACTTCTTTCTCCATCTTCCTGATCACCAGTATCATCTCTCCATATATATAGATTCTTCAAAAATGGCTGACGGGTTGTTCTGAGTTATGACCTTGTCCTTGTACATCTCCATTTCGTTGAAAGTTACATCCCTAATTCTGATGAATTTCTGATTCTAATAATCCAAAAACTTTTACACAAAAGCATTTGAGTGATATCCAATGAAGGTGCACCTAAACGATTTCGAGTCAAGTTTGCTTCTAGAACCCGCATCAACATGCACATATGCAGAACACTCAAATACTCTTAAATGAGATAGCCATACATTTTTATCACTCAATGCTTCTTCAGGTAAGTCTTCATACAAAAATACTGATGAGCACTTCAGCCCAAAACAGTTTCAACAAACCCGCACACTCTGTGATTGTTCTATTCATGTGCCCAGATACGTCATTCTGTTGCGCTGTCCTTGGGGCAGTGAACTCATGGTTGACCCCCTCTACAGCATAGAAATTCCTGAATTTCTGATCGCGATACTCAACTCCATTATCTAATCTGAGACACTTCAACTTCATGTCTCTCATTTTCTATCATAGTCTTCCATTTCTTAAAGTATTCAAATAAATCAATTTTTGCTTTAAAAAATAGACTCATACATTTCTCATGTGATCATCAATAAATGTGACAAAATAGCAAGAATCTCCAATAGACTAAACTGGAGTAGGACCTCATACGCTAGTATGCACTAACTTCAATTTCTTTGGCTTCACCACTGACTCACTCGATAAAAAAACTTTATTTTGCTTGTCATATAGACAATCTTCACAAATATTCTGATCAACTAATTTCAAACTCTGAGGTTTACTATTTGAAAGTAGAAACTTCAAACATTTCTCACTCATATGGCTAAACCTACGGTGGCACAGACCAACATCCACCCTAGTTTTAGTCACATCAATGAAATCAGTCATTTCATTGATCAAATAAAGAGTGTCTATAATGTTGCCCCAAGCCATCACTAATGCCCCCTAATTACCTTACACAAATCACCTTTGAAAGTTGTCACAAATCCTGCCTTTGTTAGTTAGCCCACAGAGATAAGATTTCTCTTCAAATTTAGAACATGTCTGACTTCAATAAGCTTCCAAACTTTTTCATTCATTAACTTGATATTAGCATCAACCTTTCCTACTATACAGCAAGCATTATCTCACAAATAAACATTTCATATATCACTCTGAGTATAATTTTTACATACCTCTTTATTGCGGAAATCATGAAAAGAGGCACCTGAATCCACTATCCAGCATTCAGTACTGACTAAAGAGAACACCAGGAAGTCATGTCAACCACCACCAGCTTTCCATGAACCTTTGCAGTCCTTCTTGAAATGCCCCTTCTTACCGTAATTCCAGCATTCTCCTCTGCTTGACTTGGGCTTTTCTTTCTAAGACTTATATCTGCCTCTCCTTGTATTCCTGCCCAAATTCCTTCTGTTGTTATCAGCAATTAACGCGGAACCTGACGATTCACCATTCGTTGTTTTTTTTGCAAACTTCTTCATTTAGCATCAGACCTACGATGCATTAAAGTTAAGATCTTGAAGAACTACTCACCATCGTTATCAAACCATCCCAGTTGTCCGACAATGAAGATAGTATCATTAGTGCTCTACCCTCATCATCTAACTTAAACCCCATATAACACAATTGGCTCGCCACAGTGTTGAAGTTATTAAAATGTTCTGCCACTGAACTGTCTTATGTCATATTCATGTTGAATAATTTCTTCATCAAAAAAAATTTATTAGAAGCACAGAGTTTTTCGTACAACCTCGCAAGTGTCGATCCACCATATTTTTCTCATTTACAATGTTGAGCGCAACAGATGAAGTGAGTGATAACCTGTTCAAACCCAATGTTATTCGATCTAACCTTCCCATTCCTCCATAGACATAGACTCAACTTCCTTCTGAGTTCTTATAGTTGCAAGTTCAATTTTTTCTAATACAGCAAATCCTCTACCTTCATCTAGTAAAAAACAAAGTTCATCCCATTGAACTTCTCCACCTTGAACCTTGCTTCTTCAACCATTACTCCCACTCTAATTGAACCCTGCTCTAATACCAGTTTATTGGGAGAAACTACTCTGAAAGAATCTCGTCCTAGTTTCACCACTGAATAGGATCACAAGGTTCGAGAAAGCTGGGACAATGAATTTAAGTACAGAAGCAAAATCAAAACAACCATAAAAGCATAAGAGAATTTTACAGGAAAAAAACGAGAGAAAAACACAGAGCCACACCACCACAAATTTATTATGAAAATCAGATAATTTTACAAATGACCGCACAAGTTTCTTCTCCACAGTTACAAGAAAGAATTTAAAAGACGCTCCACAATATTCCTAATATGAACCGACGCAACCAACACGCTGAGATCCCATAAATCCTCCTCTCTAACTCTTCTCTCCACCAGAAACTTGTTGAACAACACCTGAGGAAGTTTTACACCCAGCACACATTACGCCACTCGAAATTGGCTTAAAATCAAAAAATTGTGTATCGACTGCTCTGGGCGCAAAAGCGCCCCCCTTGAGAAGCAGAATCGTGCCCATCATAGTTGCGCCCAAGGGAACGCTTGGGTGCCCCCTTCTCTGTCGAGCGCCAAAAATATGGGTGCAGAAGCGCCCACTTTAAAAGCAGCACCCACACGGTGGGCGCTTGAGCACCCAAGCCCGGCGCTAAGGCTCCAGGTTCTCAGTCTTCACTGGGTGATTTGGCTCCAAAAGACTAACAATAATCTCAAGTGAATTTCTAGTGTCACATCCTAAAATAAATTAAGCCGTCAAAATTAGCAATCTTAAAAATTTAGCAAACAAATTGCTTATTAAGCTCTAATATTACTATGGTAACAACAACCAATTTTTATGTGAAAGTGCCAAAAATAAATTAATACAATGATCCAAATTAAAGAGTAAAATCAAGCACTGCAAAGATAATTAAATTTAAGAGATTCAACTAAAACAAACCTATGCTCAAATAAGAGGATAGAGGATCCAACTCCCTGTTGAGAAACTACAATGTACAATTGAGAAGGGTACAAGAAAACACTACTCTCAAAACCAAATACATCCAATATCAGAAATGAATAAAATAACTACATAAATACCAAAAAAAAAGTCCATTTCAAAAAATCCTCAAAAAAGAAAAATACAGTTCCCATGTTGTTGTGGTATCAATGAAAATTTTATGGTTTAGAAATACTTCTAGATCATTGAGACAATGCTCCACCATCGCCGACACCGATCTAAGGCTCCTAGAAGGTATTTAGGAAGCAAATCTAGTGAGGGAGGGTTTATGGAATAGCGAAGGGATGATAATACATGAGTTCAACGATGTCTAAAATGAACTATGAGGCAAACCCTGCTGTTGAACAGCAGGTTGAAGGACTTCGGCGTCTGTCCGACCTGAAAACATCAATCGAACGGCGAAACGACAAGATAAGAGTGGTGGCAAGTGGGTTCCACCACATCTTCATAAGAAAGATACAAATAACCCACTTACAAAATGACAAGAACACAACACCCCTAAGGGTAGAATGCAGAGAATACAATCTCCAACATACACAAAACAAACGCTAAAGTTCTCAAGCCAGAAAAATAGTAACATTTAAATATTCCCTCAAACAAAAACCATACTTAAAAAAAGGAAATAAGCCGTAAAAAGGAAAATAAATCTACTTGAACGGGCAGCGAAATAGAATCCGCTCGGTTTGGATTAATTGGGACCGTGCGAACACACACATATGATATTCGCGTGATCGCGCGATCACGCTCGATTTGGGCAACCTATGCGAGGCTGAGCACAATCACGATATTCGTAGTTTCCTTGGATTAATCGAATTAATTGAATACTATCAGAGATTTGTTGAATGTTTCACTCACATTGTTGCACCTTTATGAAGATTGCCTCAAAAGGTTGTTAAGTTTGAATGGCCCAATGCTTGTGAGCAGAGTTTCTAGAAACTCAAGAATTACTAGGTAATAGCCCCAACTCTCACCATTTCCTCTAACACAGATGGACTTAAGATCTACAATGATGTTTCACATCAAGGATTGAGATGTATTCTAATGCAACATGACAAGGCTATAACATATGCCTCAAGAAAACTGAAGGTGCATGAAAGGAATTACCATACCCACAACTAGGAGTTAGCTACAATTATTTTGTACTGAAGATTTGGAGGCACTACATTTATGGCGTTCGTTGTGAGGTGCTCACCGATCATAAGATCTAGAAGTGTATTTTCACCCAAAAGGAGTTGAACTTGAGACAAAGACGATGGCTCGAGTTGATAAAAGACTAACTTGGTGATTCAGTATCACCTTAATAAGGAAAACATTGTCGCATATGCTTTAATCAGAAAGCCTTCTAAGTATGCAGCTTGGATAGTCACTCAAGAGCTTGAGTTGGCACGAGATTGAACGACTTTAGCTGAAGATAGTACCAATAGGAGTTAATTCTAGCATGTATCAATTATCAGTTCAGCCTGCACTTGTGAACTGTGTTCGTGCAACTTAGATGAAGGATGCAACCTTACTACAACATAGAGAGTAAACAAATAATGGATTGAAACCTGGGTTTAGTATCGATCAAGATGACACCGAGATTTAAAGATCGACTATGTTCCTAATCAAAGACTTTGACAAAAGATACTCCATGAGGCACATTCTACTCTATATTGTGCTCGTCCTGGAAATAATAAGATGTATCAAGATCTTAAGAAGCTATTTTGGTGGCTAGGTATGAAAGTCGTTGTAGTTGAGTTCGTAGCTAAGTGTTTGACATATCCGATGGTTAAGGCAGAACATCAGAGGCCTAGAGGTCTGCTGCAGCCCCCTCCCGTTCCAGAGTGAAAATGAGAGAAGATTTATATGGACTTCGTAGTTGGATCACTCAGATCGAAGCAAGGACATAATACTATTTGGGTTATGGTTAATAGACCAAGTCAGCTCATTTTTTACCAATCAAGTTGATCTATTCAATGGATAAATTGGTCAAAATCTAAATACACATCTAAGTTCAACATCATGGAATTCCAACTGTCATAGCATCAGCGTGGCATCATACGAAGCACTTTATGGCAAAAAATATAGATCCCCATCATGTTTATTCGAGGTCAATGAGAAAAATATTTGGACCACAACTAATAGATCCAGCTACCAAACGGTTCGTTGGATTCGAGATCAACTATGCGCGACCTAGGAACGTCAGAAGTACTTTGACCCAAAGCACCAAGAGATTGAAGTGAAAGTCAGAGATCACAATTTTCTGAAGGTTGCACCTATGCTCGGAGTCACGTGATTTGGCCAAACTAGAAAGCTTCAGCCTCGTTTCATTGATCCTTTCAAGATGATCTAGAAGGTCGGTAAAGTTTCATATCGTTTGGCTCTTCCTCCAAGACTTGCAGGATTACACAATGTCTTCCATGTCTCTCTACTTGGATGAGAAGTGCATGATAATTCTCAGATTATTCGGTACGAGTCATTGGTGATTCAATGAGACATGAGTTATGTAGAAGTATCAGATCATATCTTGGAGCATGAAGTTTGACAGCTTCGCCGTCAATCAATTCCTTTTGTTAGAGTAGATTGGAAGAACCACTCAGAAAGTGAGGCACCTTTGGAGATTGAAGAAGAGAAGATCACAAAGTACCCGAAGCTATTCCAAAATTAAATATGAATTTGGGAACTAAATTCTTGTAAAGATGGTAGTATGTAAGAATTGAAAATTTTTCTTACCTGTTTCCTTCTGCGTGATTTTTTTCCTTTTTCGTGGCTTTCCCAAATTCAAGCTCGCAAATTATTTCCTTCCTTTGTCATTCTTTCCAAATGTTATCCTTTCCTTTCACCTTCTTCCATGTCGCCTTCCCGATTTATCGCTCAACCACCGCCACTCTGTTCTATGTAAGAACGGAGCATGCTGCTTAATCCCACTAGCTCTCCCTCTTCCTCTCAATCTTCCTCCTCTCTCTTCCTGATCTTCCTCTCCCAATTTTGCTCGAAACCATTGCCTTCGTGACCAAACCCACGAAATATTGTCGCGGTTGGAGCTAACAGAGAAATCTTCAGTGGTATCACGACATGCAGAGACCCGAAACTCTTCCTCCTCCTTCCATTCGCTCTTATACCCAAAACCATAGAGGAAGGTAACCCTCGCCTTCCTCCCTCTCACCACTTCCGTTTATCTAAACCGCAAGAATCCATTTTCCATGACATCTGTTAAATCCCAATTTATGGCAAATCGGGGAAAAAACAAGACTTAAAAGCATAAAGGATTTAATTCGAATTTTTATGTTGTTATAGGTGTGATGTATGTAAATCTCTCAAAATTTTATTTAGAAATCAACTTTTCTTTTCTTTTTCTTCCCCATCAAGACAAAAACAATACATTATTAATATTCAAATCCAAATTATTTTAGATTAATAGAAATAATAATAAATAAATAACAAGAATAATAGTAACAATGAATGTCAATTAGGTTATACCTAATTTTATGGTAAAATTTAACTCCTTGATTAATCTTTATGTTTTATTGGAGTTGGATTGATAGTCTAGCCGTCAAATTCGTAGAAGTGTCGCGATTGTCATCTCAAGGTAAGTAACTGTTATTTATTGGAAGATAAACATGCCCTTCCTAGTTAGGAGTTTTAATCCTTGTCAATTGTAGTATGTTCATAGTTACTCTATAGGATTGTCAGTCATGTCCTTATTATTTCAATTGTAATTTTTATAGACTTATATTATTGTTCATAATGGGAGCACTGACTATCTTAATTTTTTAATGCAAAATTTTTTGCATATTTGATTTAATCCTGCAGCATGTGTTTTCTTTTTTTGCATTTGAATGAAATTAAATATGTTATACCACAAGTATGCATGAAATATTATAATTTTAACATGTCATACCTATGGAAACAATTTAGCATGTTTGTGTGAGATGGTGTGTAGGTCGGCAAAACCCTTTTGAATTTTGGCTGGCCAGACCGACGGGCCCGCAGAGTGACGACTCTACAAAAAATCACTGGGTTTCCTTGGGTTGGTATTTAACCTTCCCGTTTCAAGATATCTATTAAAACTGACTGTACATGTAAATATATATGAAAGAAAAATGATAAGAAACTTGATTGGGAATAATTGCATGTTTCGTATGATATGCATATGTGATATTTATCCCTCTTGTTTGTCTTATAGTATTACATAAGCACATCGTGATTCTTCCTTGCTTATTGTTAATATTGTATGTCATATTTCTCTTGTCATTTATGTTTCAATAGACAGTTGTTTTTGATATTTTTGCATAACAGCTTTTACTCAATCACCAGTAGATCTCCATCAGAGTAGACTTTTCAATTTCACTTTCTCAGTTCGGAATTTTTCCTTAGTAATTGTTTTAGCTATTGTATTTTTTTGTTAAGTCTGCATAGCTGTTCCATGTTATCATTTTTTATTTGAATCAGTTAATTTTTTTATTTTCAGTCTAGTTGTAGTAGTGAACATTTCACTATTAATAAAATTTACATTTTTTTATTTGCAATTCAATCATTTCTTTGAAAATACAAAACAGGTTCATTTCATTCCATCATGTCCCACGTTGTCAATGTGTATCACATTCCGAACCCGGGAGTGATAAACAACATTAACCTATCAGTTTTTCAAACTTATTTTTTACCCAAAATAAAATAATAATTATTTTTCTCCTAACAAACGTCATATTTAAATTTTATAATTATAATGAATAATTTATTGAGTCAAGGACATAGCATAAGTTAGTGCCATATTAAGGATAAGAGAATTAGAGGTTCAATAAATGACATCTATTAATATATGCAATTTCACTGATATATGCAACTAGAAGATAATTAATATAATTAGATGGTAATCAATCACACAATTATCTAAACAGCATTTCACTAAAAGAACATTTTATTTTCAAGGAAACCTACATGGATTAATCAAACAATGATTTTAGGAACTATATAGTATTTTGCTTTAAGTTTATAATAGTTAATTGATAGTAGAGCATTAATTATTAGATTAATTGAGGGATTTAGTAATTATATTATAATACATAACTAAAGATTAAAAAAATCGTTAATACAATAATCAATTTCCAATATAGATGTCTGCAATTAATTAAAACTAAGAATAACCATATACACATGAGGTTAGTAAATAGTAATCATATATTGCATAACTGAATCTAGCAAAGAATAAAAATTTAGTTAGAGATTAAATGTTGTTAATTATTAATTATAACCAACCTGATAAGCAACCATAATACAAACTAAGTCAATAATTAAACAGAATATGGTGTTATAATAGTGATTAGTTAGACTAACCCTACAATAACTAAGTTGCTAAAAGTCTTATTTGCACGATTAAATTATAAAACAAAAGGTGACAAAAAAGGTGAGGGGATTGATTAGGAAAGATAAGGAAATGAAAACATAGCAAGTGCAGAATTCCATGAGTTTAAAAACACACAGAAGTGTAACAACCAAGCGAGATATTGCAAGAGATTGTGTCGGCAAGACCTTGAAATCAATATCATTAGGTTTCCATTAACAACCCTTTTCTTGGTTCTCTTTTGGTCAAAAATATAAATAAATAAATAAAATTCAGCCTTGCTGTGTACTCAAACCAAGTAGGCATGACAAGATGGAATCTTCGAAAAACTATTATAAGTACAACCAATCTTTGCATGGCTATCTAGGTTAGACCTCAAACGATCGTGCCTATATTTAATGCAACCTTATGTATTTCTTCTACATGCATTTTAGGTATGATTATTGAGATGAATGTAAGCCAAGAATGCATACCCAAGTTGCATACAAACTAGGCATGCATGCCTTAAATTTAAGAAAACCTAAATAAATGTGCCTATAATAGATGAATTTTTGTTGGACCAACTACATAACGAGAGAGAAAAGAAACTCTAGCAACTACGAATAGAAATCCTAACCTCAGGATCCCATGCAAATGATCTTTTTGGGATTAAACATATGATCCTTGCAGGGACCAGACGTCGGATTAACAATTTCATTAGCCATCCTGTAAGGACCCCAACATAACCTATCAAGAGTCATGTCAAAGGGAGTGATTGTGAAGGATTCCACACAAGCACAAGTGAATGCGCAATGGGGGCACTTAGGCTCATGCCCTATCCTGACCCAAAAATAAAGTCATTAAATTTTGGTTAGTAATCAATGTCCAGCACAGAGAATAATGCAAAGAAGCTTCGGTCGCACAAAAAAAGTCGCCATCCTTTACGCTTATGTGAAAATCAAGCAAACAAATAACTACATAGTGTGAAAATAACATGGAAACAGTGAATCGGAACCTAGGGATATAGGAACCACGATGATCACGGTTCTTTTAGTAAATCGCAAGTCCCGAGCCGTGTTAATGTGGAAGAGACTTTCGATCACCGAAACATACATCTAGAAGTAATTTTCTGAACCCTAGTCATTAATCAGGTCCGCAATAGCTTCATAGATCTAGCATAGGCATGCTAGACTGAAAAAGTTAAACAACCATCGTTTGTACCATCATATATGAAAGAAAAAAACAACAACAACAAAAATAAAGGAAAAAAAAAAGAAAAACCCTAGATCTTGCTGTGTCTGTGACCTATCAGTGAGAAGATCGAAGAAAAAAAAAGGAATGACGAACCTGCGGCGCCGGTGACGAGAACGTGAACTGGATCCTTTGCCATCGGAGCTCGTAAAGACAGTGGCCGGAAATCCTATTGAGAAAGAGAGCGAGCAGCTGATGAAGATGACTCGAGGGATATAAAATTTATTGGGAACGGAGAATCTGTTTGGGACGGCCGGAACCACCCGGGTAAAGCAATTATCTACTATTTTTTCTTTTTATTTTTTTTTTCAAAAATATGAAGTGACGCAGGACACGGGATTTTTTTTTTCTTTTTATGGACCAAAATTCTCTCCGTGGATAGGAAAATCTCCTCAGCCACAACTTCCTTTGTAAAAGAGTGCTCTTAATTAGTGAGAATTAGCACTGTATCTAGCTGGAAGATCTTTTTATTTAGAAAATTTTAAAGCTGATTTTTTGCCATATATAAATTTTTTATATATTTGTATAAATATAATATATATANTGTCTGTTGTCTCAATTCCCCAAAATTTTCTTCTTTAGCTATATAATGCTGAGCCATAATTAATGCATGAAGTCAGTCTAAGTTAGGATGTAACAAAATCAAGTCACTCATGAATCAACTCTAGTTTTTCTTGATTAGAAGTTGACAAGTTGAGTTCGATGAGCTAAAAGGCCTAGCTTAAGACAACCCTACTCGACACATTAGCTCGTGATTCTAATATTAATCTCATTAATTAATTAATAATTATTTTATTTATGTAAGTTTCGTTGGAAAGGCTAACACACGGCGAAGTCCAAATCAAGGCCACACCTTCGTTATCTATGCAACAAGTCAGTCAACTGAGATGGTTATGGCTCATGTCTCATGTCTCATTTACACATAATATATCAAATTAGTAATTGCAAGGAAAATTTACTTATGTACCACACCACTCTTATGAATTTATATATCTAACACTAACAACTTGGTATTTACATTTAAAACACTTTGTTACTATATATTTATGCAAAAAAAAAAAAAATGCTTTTGTTCAGTTTTAAGTAGTATGTAAGAATGATATTTTTAATGTGATGTTAAATATTAAAGTTTAGGTGTTTGATATGTAAATAAATAAGAATTGTGTGGTATGAATGTAAATACCCTTTTTTTAAATATTGCTCATAGAGATTTATTTTAATAGAATTGAAATTAAGATTAAATCATTTAGTACTTTAGGAGTCATAAAGCATGATTATACTCTTCAATTATATATTAAAGTGGCTCAAAAATACAACATTTATTTTTGTATTTTTTAATGAAGGATGGGAGTGAATTCTTTAACAGTAGTGGGGGCATTGATTGAATTTAAATATTATTGAAATTATGTAAAAATAATTCATTAATTTAATGTAATTAGTTTCCTATCTCTAAAGAAGTCCATAAGGTATAGGATTTTCAAGGTAGCTTAGGATTTTAAGCGCACGTTCGTAATTAAACTGAATAAACTTCCTACTAATTAATCATATAGAAAAAGACTATATTGCGAGTATAGGACAAAATTTTGGAGATATTTTTCAATTAATGTGCTATAAATGGGGATAGAGCAAGAGAGCCACAATTATGAAAACTCTGATGGAAACAGTTCAGTTTTCTCTACTACTGCTAATCTTTACTCTATCTTTCTATTGCTTGAGAGCGGAAAGCGAAGGTGGNAGCCGATGGAACCGATCCAAAAAATTGAAATTTGAGCCAACTAGTTTCAATTTTGTGCGAAAGCGGGACTATTTCAAGCTGAAACGATCCAAATAACTCAGCTTGAGCAAGCTCGTTTTGATTTCAAGCAAGATCAACTTAATTCAATTTCAAGTCAAACTGACTCAAAATCAAATATAATGAGCCACGAGCCAATTTCAAACCACACTCAATCTATTTTGGCCGATTTTAAGCTAATCTCAGCTCGGCTCAAAATATAATTGTTAGTTTTTCATTTATATGGCTCAATGTCAATTATTTTAATAATAATTCATTAACTAAGAAGATGATCATGTCTCTTTCCAATAGGCACCGCATCCTTTCGTTTTAATTAATTAATTCAATTATCCTAAATGAAGAGTCATGTCTCTTCCCAAAAGACATTGTATTATTTCGCTTTAATTAATTAATTAAATTATCATAAATCATATTGGTCAATAATCATCATGATGGATGATGGTTAATAATGAATAATTAAGAGAAAAGTCATCTCTCGCTCTGAAGAAGAGATGTATATTTTCTCTCCATCGGAAAGTGCAGAAAGAAATAAGGATTAGAGAGAAAAATTTTATCTCTTCAAATTGAATTCTGCGATCATAAATACAAGTATGTATATCTCATTTATGGGCATGTGAAAATCATAAATTCAAAAATCTTGAACATTTATTTTTATGAATTTCGGGTCATGAAACTGGTTTATAAATTTAAAAAATCCTAACAATAATCATTAACAACCAACAACTAATCTATGGCCAATTCGGAACAATTTTCTATTTGCTTTCCACTTCAGATTGTCACGATTAATCTCTAAATTTGTACAGAGAACATGCTCTACATTAGATATTCTCCAAACATACTCACAGGCATCTCTCATATGGAATTTTGTGTAGGCAAATACCATATTTGCTCGCATACCCTCTTAAGATTTGTTCTTTAGGAGTTAATTTAGGTGCTTTTAATTACCAACCATGCCACGCAGAAACATAAATAATTCTAATTAAAGAGAATCATCGATCAATAAAGAAAAATAATAAATATTGTAATTTGATGAAAGAGTATGGATGTTATGTGATGTAAAAGAATGAATCTGTATCTTCTACATACTTCGGAGGTTATGAACAACAAATATTGGGGGGAAAAATTTGCGTACATAAGACGTACGCAGAGCTGTGTACGTCTGTAACTTGCAAACAGGTTACATGGAGGATTTCAGGAGATTATAACCGCGTTATACACCCTGTAACCTCCCTGTAACCTATCTATATATGAAAACAGAAGCGCGCAGAAGCGCGGAACTTACTCGAAGGTACAGATAGGTTACAGAGAGGTTACAGGATGTATAACGCGGTTATAACCTCATGAAATCCTCCTTGTAACCTGTTTGCAGGTTACAGACGTATGCAGAGCTGCGTACGTCTTATGTACACAAATTTTTTCCAATATTGGGTCATCATTTGGATGGCAACACGAGGTGTCAGACGAGGGCAAACACCAACCAATGATATTTTCTAGCTTGACAAAAGACCGCATAATCCGTGAGACAAGCCAACGAAAGTGTTGAAAAAATCATGCATTAGACAAGGCAACAATAAACATCTGTCGACAACAATACTATGACCAAAAAAGAAGAGAAAATAATGCTCAACACATAGAACATCTACATCATATGATCCAAGGGATAAGTGGGAGGGAGCTAGAGAAGAAGAAAAAAATATAAGAGAACTCCTTTGTTTTACTAAAATGATAATGTTGAGCAATGAGAAAACCATAAAATAAATTACAAAAAAAGGATGGTTTGATGATTTCAGGTCCTTCAGAGGTGTACCAAATTTGGCCAAAGTTAAGGTAAATGAGATGCAAGATGACATATTGTAGACAAATGTGTTTGCAAAGTAGTTATATTGGACAGTTATTTTAGATGAGATATTATGTCCTAATGATGCATTTGAAAGGGGCAAAATGTTCGCAAACGAGAAGTTTAACTTCTAAAGTCTACCAGATTGGGTATGATTGACTTTACTTGAAAAAGATCAGCCAACTATACAGGCCAAGCTCTTGGGAGAGTCAACATAGATAAGCCGTCAAGGATAAAATAAGATTATTATTATTATTATTATTTGGGCAATATCATAGAAGGAGAAAGAGTACTCAAAAAGTACAAGTTGTCTTAAGGATCAAACTTGTGGAAGTTGGTACTGCCATCAGCTTGGAAGAGTCATAACTGGGTATGTTATGGTTACCGAAGAGGGCAACTTCTCTTGGACATAGATGAAAGGTCTGAATTCACTAGCTTTACTAGAGGCGGCCATTTAATAAGTGGGTCATGAGAGAAGATGTCAAGAGGTGCAAATAATGAGGTCAGGCCAAGTAAGTCAATTAAGGAAGCCAAATCATCCAAAGGAAACTCAAAATTAATAGTGAATAGCATTTGAGTGGGTTGGCACCGAGCGGATATAAATAATATAAACTTTAAAATCACCATAACTGCATGCTTATAAAATATGGAGGTTGAGCATCGAACTGATATCAATAATAAAAACTTTAAAATATGTTCAACATTTTCAGCTGTAAATCAAGAAATATTATTTATTGTTTAAGGTTTAGGTAAACAAACCTTTGATTCAAATGAGATCGCCAACCAAGTTTGTAATCCTACAAATGATCAATGGGTTGAAAAAGTTGGGCAATTATTAAACTAAGATAACGGCTGTGGCCGACGCTTTTCTAAATGTTGGGTAAAGAATGTGCAGAAAATTTCGGATCTAAAAGTCTCTAACATGATGCCTATAAATTAACAAAATCTGTAACGTGGTATAATAGCATGGAAAAAAGGNCTTGTATCCATGTTGCTTTGAAGTTTTAAAGTCGCCTTATATAATGTCCATCTGATTAGAGTAAGCATGGGAGACCTGGGTGAAAATTTNCATACATATATATATACAAGTGCCGTCAGCCATGACCTATTGGTAGAGCAGCCACTTTGAAGCTCGTAAGTCCTCTCAGGTCACATGTTCAAATCCCTCTCAGACAAGTTTGTCGATAGTGAGGGCGGTTCTCAAATAATTAGACACATGAAAGAGGTTGGGGACTCGCATAATAACCTCCGAGCATTCTTTTTTTAATATATATATATATATATATATATATATATATATATANGAATAGTGCTGCATACCCTTGCCTGATGGTTGTTATCTGTGTTTTCAGTTGTAAATCCTCTGATGTTGGGGGTTCGAATCCCCTCGATGTAGAGGTTGGTCCTCAAATTATTCGACACATGAGGAATGTTCAAGGCTCGTCTGATAGCCTCTAACCATTTTTTTTATATACATACATACAACAACAACGAAGCCCCATCCCACTAGGTGGGGTTAGCTACATGAATCCTTTTAAAACTAATTCTATAGCAAAATTTCATTGTATTTCTTATCTTCCAACACATTTTAAAATTCAAAACTTCTAATCGGTATTGAGTACTTAAATTTTCAATTGGAATAACTTTACAATTCTACATTTGAGGTTTATCAGAACCATTTATATAAGTAATAATATGTTCGTCTCTTTACTTAAATAAAATATTAGCAATAACATAATCATAAGCGAAGGAAACCTTAATATTTTTCTAATCATTCTAAAACCGTAGTCACCATGAATATTTCTAAAATCTTCTATCACTTTAGCAACGTGTTGATTTAAATCTCCTCCAATAAAATATTTTTCTTCAATGGACTAGATTATTTCAAAATTTTTGTTTTAATCTTATATCTAAACCTACTTGAGGATCATAAACACTTATAACATTAAAAATCTTAATGTTAATAATAATCTTTAAAGCTATAATTATCTACAATTCTACTTATTTTTATAACATCATCTTTCAAACTCTTATCTATAATTACACCAAAACAAAATAAAGTTGTATGCATATATTTATACAATGATAAAAGGATATCCCATGACTTTTAAATATTGAAAAAATGTAAACACATAAGCTGCTCTTTTCCTCTTTCTTTCTCTCTCTTCTACTCAATGCTGGAAGGATTTGGGCAAAACTCACGGACAATACTGGACTAGACGTCCTAAAATGATTCAAAGTCCTGAAATGTGTAGTAAGCTTGGACATATTCCTTAAATATGAGGTTACATGTGAATATCTCTAGAGAGATAACAAAGATCAACCTAGAGGAATCTTCACAACATGAGATAAGATATTCAATCCTTAAAGCTTTCATTCTTTAAACTGTTTTATCTCTAATTTATTATGTATATTTTTTTATTAGTGTTTCATTTTTTTAATCAAGGAATTTTCCCCCCTTGTAAGCAAGTTTAATAAGAGGAAAAGGAAAATCCTCAATTCTTTTAAATCCTACTTTGACTCAATAGTCAAATGCTATGGACGACTCCGAAGAAACTCTTTTTAAAATATAATTCGGTTGAATAAAAGGTGAAATCGGTTGACCTAGAAATTGAAGACCATGAGATCTTACTTTAAGTAAAGTAGAAAAATCACAACGGCTACTCCGTTTAGCAATAGCTTCCAAGCTCCCCGAGGAAGGAAAGTTAGAATTTAATGAAACCGCTTTAATTCCTATATAACTAAGTTATATTATAAAGAAATAATCCATCTAGTCACACAATAAAAAAGGAATAAAATTTATTTTTAGACTTATAAAAAGTCAAGAAATTCTCCATATAAAACCTTTGAGTCAACTATATAGCATATGAAGGTGAGTCGTACTACCCACATGATGGAATCTTATAGGTGTAGCTAAAATGCCCCCAAGATTAGGGGTGTCAAAAATTGACCTGGCATGAAATACCCACAAGAAGTAAAATCGTGCTAGCTTAAATAGAACTATTTATATTCAATTCAACTCAAAATCGACTCGATCTGGCTCGAAAACAAAACTAGCCCGTTCAAATTAAGTTATTTGGATCCATTTAAGCTCAAAATTAGCTCGTGGCTTGTTATATTCAAATTTATTTAGAATTATATGTATAAATTTGATAAATAAAAAGTACTTTGAGTCGATCTCAAGCGGGTTCGAGGCAAGCCGATTCATAAATGACTTGAATCAACAATAAAAAATTTCGACCCAAAGTCTTGGCTTATAAGCAAGCTCATTTATTTCGATCCGATCTCGATCAAAACTAAAATTCAAATCGATTTTCAAACTATTACGATCTTCGAGTTGAATTCACAGCCCTAGTTATCATCGTGATCATGATACATTTTGTGTATTTGAACATTTGCAGAAGGATATCAAGAAGCTTCTCGAGACTTCTTAGGTGCTGGAGGCACAAACCTGTGAGCTACATGAAGTGTTTCTATGGGGGACTACAGCTAGAAAAAGTTAGATGTTATTGTGCTAAGGTAACAATTATGATGTTATATCTTGCCCTCATAAACATGTCTTTGCAAAAATTTTTTTATTATATTTGTAATACAATTTATAATAATTTAATGGACTTTGGCGTCAATTTGTGCTGTGTTGATGTTGACTCAGGTGCTATTAAACATGCACATTATAATGAGCTAAGGGATTGTGTGGTGCTTTGTTTTGTCTCTATTTTTCTGTGTTTTGCTTTTGTTTTTTAAAGATATATTCATTTAATTTATTTTTTTGCATATAAGTTGATTTGTTTGTTAGCATGTTAGAATTGCTTTATTTGAAATTAAAATATAAACAAATAAAAGGAAGCCATAAAATAGAAGATAAGTATAAAATGTGATTCTAAATGGCCCGTTATTATGAGTAAAACTATCATAGTCAAATATTTGATATTTATTATGTTCGTGTTATGACAAAGAAGGACACCGTATGTCCAGACGACCAACTACCGACCGCCACATCGTCATATATCCCATCAGCGGATGATGTGGAGGTTGGTGGTTGGTCGTGCGGACGTCCAGACGGATATAACTGGTCACCTTTATAAGATTAGCCAAAGAAGGAAGCCTGTAAGTCAAGTCATCAAGAAAGACAACTTATCAATGGCTAATATGGAATGGGCCACAAGTGTTATGATTATAAATATTATGGTTTACATATTAGATACAAAAATACATAAAAATTGTGTGGCTTGTAGATAAATATCCCAAAATATAGAAATATTATTTATGTGCCATCTTTATTGGGGGGATAGAAGTAGGGGTGTAAACGAGTCAAACACGAGTGAGCCCAGACTCATCTCCTGTTCGACTCGTTTATATTTTGAGCTCAAAAAGTGTGTTCGTGTTCGACTCATTTGCTTAGCGAGCTGAACACGAGCTGTTCACGAACAAAGTGTCATTTTGACAACCTTAATCACGTAGCCATCATATGTTAATGATTGGGGCAAGATTTAAAACATCATCTGATTCTAATTTAATAATTTTTATTTTATTTCTTCATTAATACTTTTAATTGATTATAAATCTTTGTAGCCTTATAGTCAATTAAATTTAAAAAAAAAAATTACTCATCAAATAAATAAATAAATANCAGAAAGAGTACTCAAAAAGTACAAGTTGTCTTAAGGATCAAACTTGTGGAAGTTGGTACTGCGATCAGCTTGACAGAGTCATAACTGGGTATGATATGGTTACCGAAGAGGGCAACTTCTCTTGGACATAGATGAAAGGTCCGAATTCACTAGCCTTACTAGAGGCGGCCATTTAATAAGTGGGTCATGAGAGAAGATGTCAAGAGGTGCAAATAATGAGGTCAGGTCAAGTAAGTCAATTAAGGAAGCCAAATCATCCAAAGGAAACTCAAAATTATTAGTGAATAGCATTTGAGTGGGTTGGCACCGAGCGGATATAAATAATATAAACTTTAAAATCACCATAACTGCATGCTTATAAAATATGGAGGTTGAGCATCGAACTGATATCAATAATAAAAACTTTAAAATATGTTCAACATTTTCAGCTGTAAATCAAGAAATATTATTTATTGTTGTGTCAAACCAAACAAACCTTTGATTCAAATGAGATCGCCAACCAAGTTTGTAATCCTAAAAATGATCAATGGGTTGAAAAAGTTGGGCAATTATTAAACTAAGATAACGGCTGTGGCCGACGCTTCTCTAAATGTTGGGTAAAGAATGTGCAGAAAATTTCGGATCTAAAAGTCTCTAACATGATGTCTATAAATTAACAAAATCTGTAACGTGGTATAATAGCATGGAAAAAAGGGCTGCTAGTTCCAACAAAATCAATTATTTTCAGTTATAAAATTACCACTACAGGGATTGAAAATGCTTATGAGAGAACAAATGGCACACAAAAATAAACAGTATTTTATTCTGGGATACCAGAATGCTGCAAGGAAAGCATTCCAAACGAGCAGTTATATCAGCAAAATTTGTTCTTCGTAGCTCCTGCATGATGCAGCAGTTGCGACAACGGAACCCACACAAATTCTTCCATCACTTCACAAAACAGATTTTGACGACAGAAGCAATGCCGATGCGATGTAAAGCAACANGAACGAGCAGTTATATCAGCAAAACTTGTTCTTCGTAGCTCCTGCATAATGCAGCAGTTGCGACAACGGAACCCGCACAAATTCTTCCATCACTTCACAAAACAGATTTTGACGACAGAAGCAATGCCGATGCGATGTAAAGCAACAACAGAATCCCCAGGCTTGCATAGTTTCCTCTCCACAGCAGACTTCAGAGCAGCTTCAAGAATCACATCCGTTGACTCTGCTTCCGTAGCTTTCGCAGAGCCCTCCGCAAGCAGTGGAATCAGACCCCTATAAACCAAGCTCTGCCTTGCAGGAGTCTCGTCACTAACGGACCAATCAAATGAATCTGTGGTCAGCAAAGGGACCACCACAGATAGGATTGGTACTGCAGGTCGGTACTTGGCCACAAGCTTAGCCGTTGTGCCACCACGTGTCAAGACAACGATAAGCACTGCCTTGGCCTTGTTAGCCATGCGAACAGCAGAGGAAGCGAGACTCTCAAGTGGGGTCATAGGAAGGGGAGTAGATTTTATCATGTGTTTGAAGATGGCATCATAGTCGAGAGAAGACTCGGCCTCAATGCAGATCTTGGCCATGATTTTCACTGCCAGCTCAGGGTAAGCTCCCGCAGCACTCTCCCCACTGAGCATGACGCAGTCAGTGCCATCGAGGACAGCATTCCCTACATCAGTCGCCTCCGCACGTGTAGGTCTCGGGGACTTAATCATAGATTCAAGCATTTGGGTAGCAGTAACAACCGGCTTGCCTGCAAGATTGCATTTGTAGATCATCATCNAGATTCAAGCATTTGGGTAGCAGTAACAACCGGCTTGCCTGCAAGATTGCATTTGTAGATCATCATCTTCTGGGCAAGGAAGATCTTTTCAACTGGAATCTCCATTCCAAGATCACCTCTAGCAACCATAAAGGAATCTGTCTCGCTAAGGATTTCATCAAAGTTTATCACACCTTCCTGGTTCTCAACCTGAACAGAACAGAAGCAATAAGAAATTAAGAAAAGCTGTAAGCAACACTTTAAGCATGAAATTATAAGCAATAAGAAATCAACATAAGCCTTAATCAACAAGCAACATCTTGCACTGAATCATCCACAGCACGCCCCAACACAATAAATAGTTGATCCAATCTAAATAAAGATCACTCCTCCAGATTATGTTTCTTACTACTTATCCAATCACTTCCAGTGATTCTATAAGTACTAGAACATTGATCCAATCGAAACATTAAATCCAATTACCAAGGGTCAAGAATTATTTCCAATAGGCNTAAGAAATCAACATAAACCTTAATCAACAAGCAACATCTTGCACTGAATCATCCACGGCACGCCCCAACGCAATAAATAGTTGATCCAATCTAAATAAAGATCATTCCT
This sequence comes from Phalaenopsis hybrid cultivar, assembly GCA_002079205.1. Classification (NCBI taxonomy): domain Eukaryota; kingdom Viridiplantae; phylum Streptophyta; class Magnoliopsida; order Asparagales; family Orchidaceae; genus Phalaenopsis; species Phalaenopsis hybrid cultivar. Next base: position 125,462 of record JXCR01042132.1, read on the forward strand.
CCAGATTATGTTTCTTACTACTTGTCCAATCACTTCCAGTGATTCTACAAATACTAGAACATTGATCCAATCGAAACATTAAATCCAATTACCAAGGGTCAAGAATTATTTCCAATAGGCAAAACTACCCATTTCATTTTCCTATACTAAATACTGGATGGAAACCCTATTTATTTGAAGCACTGCAAATTTCAACCCCGTCTACAGAATTTATCCTATGTGAAAAACCATAATGCACTGTAAATGTAAAATTTAGACAACAACATTTTCCCACTGCTCTCCAAGTCTCATCCCCAATACCAAAATTGTGCATCTGCAATGATGGTGGTGAAGATGACAATATCTTTCAAATAGGTAAAACAAAAAAAGAATAATAAAATAAGAAATATAAGAAAAACTGTGAAAATATATTAACGGACAGATAGAAGTACCTTGGACATCAATTTTATTTGCTTAGCGTGTGATCCAAGAAAGTTTCGAACANAAATAATAAAATAAGAAATATAAAGAAAAACTGTGAAAATATACTAACGGACAGATAGAAGTACCTTGGACATCAATTTTATTTGCTTAGCGTGTGATCCAAGAAAGTTTCGAACAGTAACAAGATCAGAACCCTTACGAACAAAAGACAAAGCAATCATGTCAATTTTATTTGGAACGCCCCAACCCATGATATCTTCCTTGTCTTTATCAGTTAGTGTAGGAAGATCCACAACTATTCCTGGCAGATTCACATTCTTTCTCTCGCCTAACATTGCAGTGTTCTGACAACGACACCTGACTGTTCCGGCAGCAGGGTCACAAGATAGGACAGTTAAGGATATTGTACCATCAGCACACAATATAGTATTTCCAGGCTTCAGATCTACGGGAAGCTTCTTATAGCTCATAGAAATTACATTCACATCTCCCTTGATGCTGTAATCAGTAGTCACAGTGATCTCCTGACCCTCCACCAATTTGATAGGCTTTCCATCTTTCAAGAAACCAGTGCGAATCTCAGGCCCCTTCAAGACAAAAAAAAAGAAAATTGAATGAACACCAGAAGGTATATATTTTGAGGAAAACAGATAACAAAGACAGTTAAACGAGCTGCTTCACAAAGTCATGAATAATGTCTCGTATAAAAACAAACTTAGGGGGGAGAAAGCATGTGAATGATGCTAAAATTATTAAAACAAATTGTGAAATACATATTCCATTCTGTTAATGAATTTCTAATGTTTGACATGTAGCATTATCTAACCACCATATATTAAAAACTCATAGACAAATAAATTGAGAAAACAATACAAGCAGCAAACTTCTCATCAATTTAACTGAAGAGTATAATTTGGTTAATAACATAAAATGTATGAAACTTGACATCCTGCAAAACAAATACATCCAAAAACACGAAGAAATCAACCAAGCAAAAGATAAAAGGCAAACGAACAGCAGGAAAAATTAAACAGCCATGGTCTACATAGTTCTTAATTGACCAGAAAATTCCTGGAAATTTTAGAACCTCAACAGATGTATAAAAAGCAAATAACAAAAAAAATCTAACATTTAATATAAAATTAGAACAGTTTGAATGCCAGCATGATTAATTTTACCAACACTGAATTCTCTATCATTAGCGCTATTCGCATACAATATATGACACTCCAACGAAAATGTGCACCCTCAACCACCACAGTTAATGACATAAACAACTAGCGTAAGGCTTCCTACAAAGTAATAGACAAATAAGACCAACGATCAAGGTAACTGAAACAACCAAGAACAAATGTTAATTAGGCGATGAAGTCCAAAAATATTCAAAGACGAATAAAACAGATCAGCCAGAAGATAGGTTTAACTGATGTTGTTGTATCCATGTTGCCTTGAAGTTTTAAAGTCGTCTTATATAGTCTCCATTTGATTAGAGTAAGCATGGGAGACCTGGGTGAAAANAACCACTACATATGACTTGCGAAGATGATGAACAAAAAATACATGACGAAGGAGACAATTCTCAGGATGATGATAGTTTTGGTTTGTTCGTCGGTATGGGCCTTGGTTTTGCTGTTGGGCTATGGAGTGTATTGGGGACCTTATTACTCAAGAGGTCTTGGGCGACCACTTACTTCAAATTCCTTGATAAAATGATGGATAAGATTTATGTATTTGTCAACGTGAAAGTGAATCAGTGGTTTAATTGATAAATAACATAATTAAATAATGATCATTTATGCACTCGAGTTATTTAAAAAATGTTGTTTGTGATCCCAACGTATATAATATTGTGTTGTACTAATATTTCAATTGAAGTTCTCTAAACATATTAAAGTATCAAAATTTTCCCANGAACGTGAAAGTGAATCCGTGGTTTAATTGAAAAATAACATAATTAAATAATGATCATTTATGCACTTGAGTTATTTAAAAAATGTTGTCTGTGATCCCAACGTATATAATATTGTGTTGTACTAATATTTCAATTGAACTTCTCTAAACATATTAAAGTATCAAAATTTTCCCAGTAATAATGTAAGTTTGATATCAATAAATATATAACATTATGATAATTAAAATCTCAACAATCTTTTGATATGATATAAAAGATTTGGGTGATATAAATGTAAAAAAAGTAAAGTTTAGGAGTTTGATGTATAACTACATAGAAATTGTGTGGTATGTATGTAAATGTCCTAAGTTTAAAAGCAATGATTTATTAAATACTTACAAGTCTAAGCCATGTGGGATTACTTAAGATCCTCTTTTCTCATGTTTATGCCATTGCATAATGAAAGAATATAGGATTTTCAATTAATATATTACTATTACTTTCTTAGAGGTTTTACATTTATACCACTCAATTCCTATGTTTTTATATATCCAACTCCTAAGCTACACTTTTTATACATAGGACCTTATTTATGCGTGAATATATTTATTTCTTCTTTTAAAAGCTAAAATGGTGGTACTTATGATGTGATGTGAAAATTTGGGTTGTATAAATGTAAAAAGAAAAAGTTAGGTGTAAGAAAAGTAAATACTTATGTCACGTACTATTAGATATTAATGTAAAATATAAGTGAAGATTTTATAGATTAAAGTGATAATAAGCAACATAATAGGCTACATAAGAATAAACAACAATTAAAAATATTTAATTAGTTTAATACNTAGCACTCAAAAATCTTTAATATCACATTAAAAAATACACACACAATTACCACTTTTTAAAGTGAAATACACATTCATGCATAGCATTAAATCACACACGTGTAATTAAGAGATCAGCATTGAGAAGGTGGGAAGGTAGATCTGTTAATCTGAGAGGATAGAGAAAAACCACAAACAAGAGGTAGAATGATTAGTAATTGAAAAAAATAAAGTTAATGTTAAAATTAATTCAATGATGGCTAATGATGATGACGTTACTAACAATATAGTTAACGGAATCAAAAATGGGGACTGGGGTTGATAATCTTGCTATAGAGATATATCAAATATATAGAGGTGGATGAATCTATAATTTCTTTCAATCTTCTCATTTCTTAATTATCTATACATGAAATGAGATCAAAAGCTTCATTAATTGAGCTATTTTGATACTTCCCTCTTCAAACTGATTGTAAAATCCAGCATTTTTGTCCATTTATATTTATTTCTTCAATTAACACTATCATTGTCGGGTTCCAAGCCCCAAATGTGAAAAGTTGAGGTTGGGCATTAGTTATTTCATAGCCAACGTAACCTTTTTGTCGAAAAATCATAACAAGAATTTTTAAATCATTGTTTAGATGCTAGGGCATCCCTTGCAAGTTACACGTTGTATGACCTGAATATAGTGAAAACTGTTCGAAAATCGCTATATCAGCATCTGGGTGTAGTGTCAAATAAGCAAAGGTTCCCACATTATGAACGGATGCGAATAAAAAAATTAGTTCATAAAATTAATAATAGGATCGAATCTTAGATTATATATGCTCTCACAGGTAAAGTAATAAAATTAGTAGATATAATGGTTCATATGAAGATAAATATCTTATACAATCAAGAAATTAATGAGTTAGAGAAAATGCTAAGGAGATTGATATCTTAGGTTTTAAACTTTGGTATTCAAATAGGAGTCTCACTAGAAATAATGTAAATGAAATTATAGATAAGAGTTCATAAAGTTGTAAAAATTAATAAAATTGAAAATAAAATTAAGCTCTAAAGATTATTATTGATACTAAAATTTTTAATGTTGTAAATGGTTATGTTCCTCAAGTAGATTTAGATAAATATTCGAAAGAAAAATTGTGGAATTTCCCAGAAGAAATAATATAAATGATAATTCTTCAATAAATTTTTTTTTATTGAAGGAGATTTAAATGAACATGTTAGTAGAGTGATAAAATATTTAAGAAATATTTATAGTAGATATCATTTCGAGTAATTAACAAAGAAGGTAAAATCATATTAGATTTCACTTTAGCTTATGATTTTGTTATTATTAATATTTTGTTTAAGAAAAGAGATGAACATATTATTGCATATAAAAATGAATATAATTAAACACAAATTAATTATTTTCTTATGAGAAAAATAAATCGTCAAGAACGCAAATATTGCAAGGTCATTACAAGTGAAAATTTAAGTACTCAACGTCGATTATTAATTATGGGTTTTAAAATGAGCAGTTGGAAGATAAAAAATACAATAAAACATTATCANTGTTTTAGCTTATGATTTTATTATTACTAATACTTAGTTTAAGAAAAGAGATGAACATATTATTACATATAAGAATGAACATAATAAAACACAAATTAATTATTTTCTTATGAGAAAAATAAATCGTCAAGAACGCAAAGATTACAAGGTCATTACAAGTGAAAATTTAAGTATTCAACGTCGATTATTAATTATGGGTTTTAAAATGAGCAGTTGGAAGATAAAAAATACAATAAAACATTATCATAGAATCAGATGAGAATACCTAAAAGACACAAATAAAATTATTTTTATAAGTAAACTTTAAGATTTTAAAATTTTGGATGGTCATGAAGAAGCTAATTTTATGTAGGATAAAGTAACAAACTCTATTAAACAAATGACAAAAAATGTACTTAAGAAATAAAAAAAAGTATAAAAAAAAGTATATGAAATAATAATGTACAAGAAAAGATAAAATATAACAAGTTTTGTTATAAAATGGGATTACTATTATTATTATTGTTTGGGCAATATCATAGACGGAGAAAGAGTACTCAAAAAGTACAAATTGTCTCAAGGATCAACTTGTAGAAGTTGGTAATGCGATCAGCTTGAAAGAGTCATAACTGGGTATGGTTATCGAAGAGGACAAATTGTTCAAAGTTAACATAAGGAAGTCAATGAATTATCTGAGTTGGGTGAACTCTTAGACATTGATGAAAGGTCTGAATTCGCTAGCTTTACTGTAGGCGGCCATTTAAATAGTGGGTTATGAGAGAAGATGTCAAGAGATGTAAATAATGAGGTCAGGTCAAGTAAGACAATTAAGGAAGTCAAATCATCAAGAGATTATATTCAAAAGAGCACTAGCTTTATAAGCTAGTACATGCTTTACTGCACTCAGCATTAGGTTGAGTGATTATATAAAGTAACCCTAAGAGAGTTGATCTGACACATCCCTCCAGGGGTTTCATTTTGAGAGTTTCATAAACTGTGTACGCTTTAGATCAGGCAATTAACAGTATATACATTGTTGTTATAAATTTTTAAACTGATAAATGTACAAATTTTCAACACCTTCCTAAATAATGGGATGCAGAATGCAGACAGGATAACGAGTGCCTAGAAGAAAGTTTCATGAATTTCGAGCAAAATTATCTTGAATCATGCAACCAAAAAGTTATTAATTTGTGTGATAAATGTGATGTCATTTTCANATAAAATTTAAGATTTTAAGATTTTGGATGGTCATGAAAAAGCTAATTTTATGTAGAATCAAGTAACAAACTCTATTAAACAAATGATAAAAAATGTACTTAAGAAATAAAAAAAATATAAAAAAGTATATGAAATAATAATGTACAAGAAAAGATAAAATATAACAAGTTTTGTTATAAAATGGGATTATTATTATTATTATTATTATTTGGGCAATATCATAGAACGAGAAAGAGTACTAAAAAATGACAAATTGTCTTAAGGATCAACTTGTGGAAGTTGGTAATGCGATCAGCTTGAAAGAGTCATAACTGGGTATGGTTACCGAAGAGGGCAAATTGTTCAAAGTCAACTCAAGGAAGTCAATGAATTATCTGAGTTGGGTGAACTCATAGACATAGATGAAAGGTCTGAATTCGCTAGCTTTACTATAGGTGGCCATTTAAATAGTGGGTTATGAGAGAAGATGTCAAGAGATGCAAATAATGAGGTCAGGTCAAGTAAGACAATTAAGGAAGTCAAATCATCAAGAGATTATATCCAACAGAGCACTAGCTTTATAAGCTAGCACATGCTTTACTGCACTCAGCATTAGGTGGAGTGATTATATAAAGTAACCCTAAGAGAGTTGATCTGACACGTTCCTCTAGGGGTTTTCATTTTGAGAGTTTTATAAACTGTGTGCGCTCTAGATCGGGCAATTAACAGTATATACATTGTTGTTATAAATTTTTAAACTGATAAATGTACAAATTTTTCAACACCTTCCTAAATAATTGGATGCAGAATGCAGACAGGATAACAAGTGCCCAGAAGAAAGTTTCATGAATGTCAAGCAAAATTATCTTGAATCATGCAACCAAAAAGTTATTAATTTGTGTGATAAATGTGATGTCATTTTCAAGAGACATTGAGATTAATCAGCCCAAAGATCAATTACTCGCTAACAAAGTAGTAATCATCAAACACAACCATGAGCATGCTCACGGTAGCTGCATGCTTATAAAATATGAAGGTTGAGCATCAAACTGGTACAAATAATATAAATTTCAACTTATGTTCAATACTTTCAGCTGGAAATCAAGAAATATTATTAGAAGGCGATGACAGACTCAAAGCTACAGTGGTAGAACCCGTCATGAGATCTTTTGAGTTTATTTTGAGAAAATTTTTGGAGGGATTCTTTTATAGAATTTCTTCTTTCATTTTACAAATATTAATTTCTACAAGATTTTCCTTCAAATTTTCTTCCACCAGCATGAGTTAAATGTCCTTTCAACAGATTAAATGTAGCCACATCTTTAATATTAGTTCTTTCTTAATTAAACCTTTTCATATTTGTGCTTTCAAATGCTTGCTAAGTATTTTCAACCTCTTTTTATGTTCTTATGATTATTTGGCCATCAATTGCTAAGATATAGAAATTTGTTTGAAATTTCAAGATGACAAACAAGTTCATCGTAGACCCCTATTCGAAATACATCACTAATTTAGGATAGTGATATATGTGTTACGGTTGTGTAACAATTTAGATCCCTAAATTTATTAAAATTTGTGACATTAAATTCATCTTAGAGATTATATTATATTTGATAACTCGTATGTTTAGAATTTGGAGAGAATGGTGTAGAGCATCCTTGGGTATTTGTGAAGATTAATCAAATTGGCATTGTAACCAATTGAAAACTTTCCTGGTGAAATCTAACCCCGAGATATTAATCTATATTGCAAGCAGCCCTTCTTTTAAATATTAGTATTTAGGAATTGTAGAACTTTAGTTATTTAGTTTCTTTTCTCTTGTTATTTTTCAATTTTCAAATAAAGTTTTGATTAATTCAATTTCGGTACTAAGTAAACTTATCCTATATGGGGATGAAATATGTTTCTTATTTCCTTTTTTGATCACGTATCCTTGCATGCATGTTTTCACATAACTAATATAAATACATATTCTAATATGTTTTCTTACATGCAAGCATGCACAAACATTACAATACTATCCATAGCTAGCTAAATCCTATCATGGTAGGTTCAATTCATGTAAAAAATNAATCATCAAACACAACCATGAGCATGCTCACGGTAGTTGCATGCTTATAAAATATGAAGGTTGAGCATCAAACTGGTACAAAGAATATAAATTTCAGCTTATGTTCAATATTTTCAGCTGGAAATCAAGAAATATTATTAGGAGGTGATGACAAACTCAAAGCTACAGTGGTAGAACCTGTCATGAGATCTTTTGAGTTTATTTTGAAAAAATTTTAGGAGGGATTCTTTTATAGAATTTCTTCTTTCATTTTACTAATATTAATTTCTACAAGATTTTCTTCAAATTTTCTTCCACCAGCATGGGTTAAATGTCCTTTCAACAGATTAAATGTAGCCAAATCTTTAATATTAGTTCTTTCTTAATTAAACCTTTTCATATTTGTGCTTTCAAATGCTTGCTAATTATTTTCAACCTATTTTTATTTTCTTATGACTATTTGGCCAACAATTGCTAAGAAATAGAAATTTGTTTGAAATTAAAAGATGACAAAAAATTTCATCATAGACCACTATTTGAAATACATCACTAATTTAGGATAGCGGTATCTGTGTTACGGTTGTGTAACAATTTAGATCCCTAAATTTATTAAATTTTGTGACATTAAATTCATCTTAGAGATTATATTATATTTGATAACTCGTATGTTTAGAATTTGGAGAGAATGGTGTAGAGCATCTTTGGGTATGATTATGGAATTGTATTTGTGAATATTAATAAAATTGGCATTGTAACCAATTGAAAACTTCCCTGGTGAAATCTAACCCCGAGATATTAATCTATATTGCAAGCAGCCCTTCTTTTAAATATTAGTATTTAGGAAATGTAAAAATTTAGTTATTTAGTTTCTTTTCTCTTGTTATTTTTCAATTTTCAAATAAAGTTTTGATTAATTCAATTTCAGTACTTAGTAAACTTATCCGATATGGGGATGATATATGTTTCTTATTTCCTTATTACATGTTTAATCATGTATCCTTGCATGCATGTTTTCACATAACTAATATAAATACATATTCTAATATGTTTTGTTACATGTAAGTATGCACAAACATTACGATACTATCCATAGCTAGCTAAATCCTATCATGCTAGGTTCAATTCATGTAAAAAATAGCTCAACAACCAGCTCTATGATTTTTCTTTGAGCTCAATCCAAGCAAAAAAGAACAATCCATATTTTACAATTTAGGAATTTTTCAACTCTAGTTATTTAGTTTATATTCTCATCTCATTAACAAGTCATCTTTCAATCTTTCAAAAAAAGTATAAATTAATTCAATTTCAAGACT
>JXCR01042134.1:6392-22534 GCA_002079205.1 Phalaenopsis hybrid cultivar
GTCGAATATAGCTTGAGGGGTGGAGGACATGGACTGGTATTTGCGATCGAAGATGGCAGCGGAGTGCACGACGATGTGTGGGGGGGATTTGAAGGTTTTTTCGGTGAGATCGAAGACTGAGCGGACAGCGATAGGATCGGAAACATCAGCGCGGATATGGGGATGGCGCGGATAATGGAGGCTGAGGAAGAAGAATTAATTTTTGCAGCGAGGCGCTCGGCTTCCACGGATCTGGAATAGAAGACTAGGGAGATGGAGGCGCCTAGGGAGGCCAGTTGGAGGGCGGTGGCGCGGCCAATGCCGCGGGTGGCGCCGGTCACGATCGCGACACGGCCTTGAAAGGGGAGCGACATGCCTGTCTTTTTTTTGTGACTTTATACCAACACACGCATAATGCTTCTTTTTTGTTCGAGCAAGTATTTATTGACGTACACGCGGGTTTAACTGAATGCCTTTTTTTATTTATTTCATTCTAATAAATAATAGTCTTTAAAATCTAATTTAGATTTCCTAATAATAGATAATAATTTGTGGTAGTACATATTCCAAATCTAACCATTCAACTATAAGAAAAAGAATTTGTAAAATTAATATACATAATTTAATTCAATATTTTAAATATGAAAAATCTTAATTAATCTTAATTGAATAATGATAATTTAAAGTACATTTACATACATACACACCCAATTCATATGTATTTACACATCTAACAACTAAATTTTACTTTCTACATGCATACCATCCAAATCTTTACGTTTCATGTATAGATAAAAAGGCATGTATATAAAAATTGAGGTTTAAATATTAGATATATATATAAAAACATAGAAATTAAGTGGTAGGTATGTAAATCTTCCAAATTTAGGCTCTCCTTCCCTGTTTAGCGAAGCTCCTTTAAAAATACTTTCCTCGAATGGATAGCTACGATTTAAATTAATAGTCTGTTTTGTGAACGGACCCCGCACGTTCAGACGGTCAACCACTGATGACCACGTTGTCATACACGTCATCTGCGAGTGATGTGACCTTCGGTGGCTGACCGTCCAGATGTGCAGACGTGTCGTCGGGTCGGAATATTTTTTTTTTCCCTATTAGCTCTACTCTAGATTTTAACCGGATATTCAAACACAGCTGAGTTCAATTGAGATCTAATTCAGGGAAAAAATTTGCGTGTGATAGACGTACTCAGCCCTGCGTACGATATTGAGGTTATACCGAGAATACGATGGGATTATATTCGTGGTATAACCCCTTGTAACCTTCTGTAACTTACTTGTAACATACTAATAAATTCTTAATATATGATAAAAGAAGCGCGAAACTTATTTTAGGTTACAGGTAAGTTACAGAACGTTACAGGGAGGTTACAAGGGGTTATACCGTATATGTAATCCCCTTGTACTCTCGGTATAACCCCAATATCATACGCAGTGCTACATACGCCTATCGCACGCTAATTTTTTCCCTACTTCAGGTGGTCGGATAGAGTTCAAGAAATAGTGTGGACCAAAACAAAATTAATTTGGATATTAATTTGGCCTTAAACGGAGCCGACATGAACTGGACCACTAAGATTTGGTGACGTTAGATGATGTGCCTTATTTTGCTTATTATTTGATTTTTCAAATCCAAAACAAAAATAGTAAGTAGAAGAAATATGTGTTCTTGGATACAGGGTTGATTCGAATTTTGGCTCAGATTTATCTTGGATTGAAATCAACGAGCAGAGCTACTAGCAAAATTTTTGGATCGAATTTTTTTCGAGCCGAACCCAGCTCAGCTCGAAATTAGATCATTAAGAGTCCTAGTCAAGTTAGGGCTGTGAATTTAGCAAATTTCGCTCGAAGATTGTTAATTGCTTGAAAATTGATTCGAATTTTAGCTCTGATTGAGATCGGTTAAAAATAAATAAGTCAAGCTACAAGTCAAAATTTTAGATCAAATTTTTTTCAAACCAAACACCAGATCAGCTCGAAGTCGCCTTCAAGTAGGGCTGTCAAAGAGCTATGGAAATTATATTAAATGGATTTAAATCAGCTTGAATCAAAATCTAATGATTTATGAGTCTGATCGAATTATAAACGAGCTGACTCGAACATTATTTTTGGCTCGTGAGTTTGATCTATTCGGCTCGAAAATCTGTTTGATCCGGCTCGAAAACCTGATCTGCTCGAGTGAGCCCGAAAAATATAATGAGTTGGCTCGAAAACTTCATTTGAATAAAAATTATTTATTAATATAAAAAAACAAAAAATAGATTTTTTTTTCTTCCCATTTGAAGATGTCATCGAATTACAAATTTAAAATAAAACGAAACAAATATTTCTTTCAATTTTCACATACTAAACAAGATGATAAACATAATACAATATTCTTAGGTAGGGGTGTCAAAGGTCGGCCTTATACGCATACACAACTCGAACTCGATTCGAAAAACTTCGGATTAGGGTTGACACGAATATTTTTCGAGCTGGGTTCAGGTTAAAGAATTCGACTTGTTTATTATTCGGCTTGATTCGGGTTGAACTCAAACATGACCCGAATTAACACGAATATTATTATTATATATATATATATATATATATATATNAACTTACTACTACGTGTAGAATGATAAAACTAGAACCACGAGCAAAGAAGGCAATTTTCATTGGCTTCAGTCGTGGAGTCAAGGGCTTCAAGCTATATAAATAGTCAGAAAGGAAGGTTGTCATTAGCAAAGATGTTACATTCGATGACAAAAACTTATTGAAAAATCAGGACTCATAACAAATGGAGAGTTCTACTGAGACCACAGATGTGCAGCAGAAGTTGAAGTTTGATGTAACTCTGTTAGTTCCATGGAGTTCATCCTCTTCAATTCAGATATGAGATTCAATTGCAGCTCAGGAGGTATCTGTCAATAATGCTCAGGAGGAGGTGAAAGAAAATGTTGGGGATGAGATTCCTACTAGAGAATCTTTTGCAAAGAACGGGACCAGACGTCATAATTTCCTAAACTCATCTTGGTTGAGAGATCACATTACATTTTCATTTTTAGCCACATAGGCAGAAATTTCTTATCACTACAAAGAAGTAGTGGAGAGCTTGGGCATGGATCTTTAGATAGTGGCAATGGATGAAGAGATGAAGTCTTTTTATAAGAATGGTACAAGGAGGTTGGTGAAGCTTCCTCCAGAGAGGAAATTCATTAAGTGCAAAAAGGTGTATGCAAAGAGGGAAGGATCTCATGGAGCTGATGTGTGGTACAAGGAAAGATTAGTGTCAAAAGGCTTTATGCAACGAGAATGGATTGATTAGGATGATGTGTTCTCCCCAATGGTCAAGCATCATATAATCTATGTTCTCTTAGAACTTGTAGCACTTTATGGTCTGATCTTGGAATAGCTTGATGTGAAGGCTGCATTCCTACACAGAGAATTGCAAAGGAGATCTACATGTTGCAGCCACCTAGACATGGAGCATCAAAAGATTTGGTTTATAAACTAGACAAGTCCTTGTATGGGTTGAAGTAGTACCCACGACAGTAGTATAAATAATTTGATCAGTTCGTGAGGGCATAGAAGTACACGAGGAGCTAATATGATCATTGTGCATATTTCAAGAAGTTGGCCAACACTGAGTTCATTTACTTGCTTCTATATGTTGATGATATGTTGATTGCAACTGCTAGACTTATTGAGATTAATAGGATGAAGGAACAACTATACAAACATTTTGAAATGAAGGAGTTGGGTGATGCTAGCAAAGTTCTTGGCATAAAGATTCTCAAGAACAAGGTAGCTCGAAAGGTATTGATTTCGCAATGAACTTATGTTCGGAGGGTGCTGAGGAAGTCAATGATTGATGACTCGAGCAAGACGTTGAGTATACCCATTGCATCTCACTTTCGGTTAAATTCAGATCGATGTCCTAATGATGATTAAGAAATGAAGGATATGTGATCGGTTTCTTATGCTAGTACAGTAGGCAGCCTTATTTATGTCATGGTTTGTACTGGATCAAATCTTGCGGAAGCGGCTGGTTTTGTGAGCAGATTCATGCATGATACAAGGAGTCGTTGGTAGGATGTGAAGATTTTTCTGAGGTATCTGAAGGGGACAGTTGATGTTGGTTTGATGTTTGAGGGGCANTTTTTCTCCACCGTGTCCTTTTAATGTGATCGAACCACTATAAATACTTTCAAGTAATTTTTGGAAGTAACAACGTGAATGTTTTCCATGCAAGTTTACGTGTTAGTCTGTATGGAAGTATTTATCAAAATAAGATTGTTAGTATTATATCAGTTCATGAATAATATTCTAGAAGACCCCGTAATACAAGATTCATGGAAGATTTGGATGATAAAGAATTCCAATATATAAATATTGATGATTGTATACATGAGCGAATAGGACTTGGGGAAGACAACAAAATGTGAATATTGTCAATGGTATCCTGCAATTGATAGAAGATATAAATGTAAGAAATGTTATACACAAGCATGCTATAAATGTGTCCATGAAAAATATAAAATTTCATATCCAAAAGGTGTAACTGAACATAAAAAATCCCACCCTATTATAGAGTAAAGAGTAAGGATATTAGAACAAAAAGTAAATTTGATGGAAAAAAAAGTTAAGAGAATTTTAGAAGATTTGATCATGACAAAAGAAAAGAGGATATGAGTACCCAAAGTATGATAAATACTTGTCATGAAAACATGGATTAGCTGATAATGGAGAAGATGTAGATTTAGAACCTGGCATTGAAAAACTAACTATTATTTCTAATCCAGAAATATTACATTACATTCTAGTAATTGCAAACTAAATATTCATGACCATGAAATTTCACTTCCTGCAATCATACATATTGGATCTAATTCTACTACTTTAATACCTGAAATATATATTATTAAAACTGTCAAACCTAAACGCACAGCTCAATTTGATGGAACCATATATGAATTAACACTGTTAAAAAGACACATCTTCAAATGGTCAAAACCCTATACTATGGATGAAATATGGATTCGTCCTGTCNGGTAAAATTTGTTGGCCAATTGTACTTCAAATGAGTGTCTTATGCTTTAAAAGAATTGAAAATAAATGTATGGCATAATGAAAGGGATGAATTGATTTTTTTTTTTTTTTTCCCGCTNTGTAAAATTTGTTGGCCAATTGTACTTCAAATGAGTGTCTTATGTTTTAAAAGAATTGAAAATAAATGTATGGCATAATGAAAGGGATGAATTGATTTTTTTTTTTTTTTTGCCCCGCTTAATGGGATTAATGTTTTCTGTGGTTGTTGTTGTAGAACATAATTTTGATGGGTGAAAGTTTTTCTTTTTAACATGATTGAAAATAAAATAATAGCCTATTTAAATCTAAACTAGATTATTTGTGGTAATGGGTTCAAGATTTAACTACTTCTAATAATAATAAATTTACAAAAATATCATACTATTTTTTTATGTCCAACTTACTACCACGTGTTGAATGATAAAACTAGAACCACGAGCAATGAAGGCAATCTTCATTTGCTTCAGTCGTGGAGTCAAGGGCTTCAAGTTATATAAACAGTCAGAAAGGAAGGTTGTCATTAGCAGAGATGTTACATTCGATGACAAAAACTTATTGAAAAATCATGACTCAGAACAAATGGAGAGTTCTACTGAGACCACAGATGTGCAGCAGAAGTTGAAGTTTGATGTAACTCTGTTAGTTCCATGGAGTTCATCCTCTTCAATTCAGATATGAGATTCAATTGCAGCTCAGGAGGTATCTGTCAATAATGCTCAGGAGGAGGTGAAAGAAAATGTTGGGGATGAGATTCCTACTATAGAATCTTTTGCTAAGAACGGGACCAGACGTCATAATGTCCTAAACTTATCTTGGTTGAGAGATCACATTGCATTTTCACTTTTAGCCACATAGGCAGAAATTTCTTATCACTACAAAGAAGTAGTGGAGAGCTTGGACATGGATCTTTAGATAGTGGCAATGGATGAAGAGATGAAGTCTTTTTATAAGAATGGTACAAGGACGTTGGTGAAGCTTCCTCCAGAGAGAAAATTCATTGAGTGCAAAAAGGTGTATGCAAAGAGGGAAGGATCTCATGGAGCTGATGCGTGGTACAAGGCAAGAATAGTGTCAAAAGGCTTTGTGCAACGAGAATGGATTGATTAGGACGATGTGTTCTCCCCAATGGTCAAGCATCCTATAATATATGTTCTCTTAGAACTTGTAGCACTTTACGGTCTGATCTTGGAGTAGCTTGATGTGAAGACTGCATTCCTACACAGAGAATTGCAAAGGAGATCTACTTGTTGCAGTCATCTAGATATGGAGCATCAAAAGATTTGGTTTATAAACTAGACAAGTCCTTGTATGGGTTGAAGTAGTACCCACGACAGTAGTATAAATAATTTGATCAGTTCATGAGGGCATAGAAGTACACGAGGAGCTAATATGATCATTGTGCATATTTCAGGAAGTTAGCCAACATTGAGTTCATTTACTTGCTTCTATATGTTGATGATATGTTGATTGCAACTGCTAGACATATTGAGATTAATAGGATGAAGGAACAACTATACAAACATTTTGAAATGAAGGAGTTGGGTGACGCTAGCAAAGTTCTTGGCATAAAGATTCTCAAGAACAAGGTAGCTCAAAAGGTATTGATTTCGCAATGAGCTTATGTTCGGAGGGTGCTGAGGAAGTCAATGATTGATGACTCGAGCAAGACGTTGAGTATACCCATTGCATCTCACTTTCGGTTAAATTCAGATCGATGTCCTAATGATGATTAAGAAATGAAGGATATGTGATCGGTTTCTTATGCTAGTACAGTGGGCAGCCTTATTTATGTCATGGTTTGTACTGGATCAAATCTTGCGGAAGCAGCTGGTTTTGTGAGCAAATTCATGCATGATACAAGGAGTCATTGGTAGGATGTGAAGATTTTTCTGAGGTATCTGAAGGGGACAGTTGATGTTGGTTTGATGTTTGAGGGGCAATCATCCAGTACAGAATTGTGTGTATGCTACAATGACTCAAACTATATAGGTGATACGGATAGACCGGGATCTACAACCAGTTGTTTATTCACATTGGCAGGAACTAGTTAGAAACCATTTCTTCGTTCTACTGTTGTTTTTATTATAGAAGTTGAGTACATGACAGTCACAGAAGCGATGAAAGGAGTAATATAGATATTAGGTTATTGGATGATTTGAGAATTGATTGGGAGTCTCTAACGGTGACTTGTGATAGTTGAAGTGCAATATTTTTTGCTACAAATCTAGTTCATCGTAGTCGTATCAAGAACATTGATGTAAGGTACTACTTTGTTCGAGACTTGATTGAATAAGATAGATACAAATTAAAATCTAGTGGACATGCTCACGAAGGTACTACTAGTCCAAAAGTTCATCTAGTGCGAGAATTTGGTGAACATCCAAGCTCATAATTGATTGCACTAGCGATCATTCTACATAAGGTTTGATCCCTTCGGGCGGGGAGTACGTAGGCAAACATCTTGATACAGCTGATTTGGAGTTTGTAGCTCATTTGATAATCTCTCACTTGTCTTGAAGTAAGAGAAGAGGTGGAGATTGTTATATTTATGGCTTTTGTTTATTAGTGATAATTTTGTTTTTTAGCTTCATTTAATTGCATGCTCTAATCCTCCTCTATAAAAGGAACTTAAGGGCTTATGAGAATTGTATGGTGAAGTGTTGAGTTGTAACTCCAAGTCATTTTTCTCTCTCATCTGGTGCTAATGAAATCTCTCTCCCCGTGGATGTAGGCAAATCGATTTAATGTCAAACCAAGTAAATTTTTTTGTGTTTGATTGATGTTGTTTGAATTTCTACGTTTCTGTATTGTTTTCGCATAACAGAGCAATCCTTCTAAAAATAAGGTTGTCCATATAAAACAAGAGATGGATCTCTAGATATTAAAAAACTGTTTCATCCATCATCCCCTCATTCTTCTTTAAGCTCCCATATTCTCTTTGCTAAACTCTCTTTCTTAGTGCTTTGAAATCAAAGACAACTGAATACATAGGAAAAAGAAAACAAAAAGCTAAGAAATTGTGGAAGAAGACATAGTTAATATGGAAATCAATTTGGCCTTAAATCGAACCGACCTAAATTACACTCTTAAACAATTTGTTTACTTCTTATTTGATTGTGCAGAACGAAAACAGTAACTGGCAAATAGAAGAAAAGCTTGTTCTTTAGTTGAATTAGGGAAAGCATTATCATGCATAATAAATGACAGTTTTGGTTGATTGATGGGAAGTTGGCAGAGAAAGCAGCAGTTGCCAAACAGTGTCGCTGCCATTTTTATTCTCCTCAACTTAGGCTAGGGGTGGCAGCAAGTCAAGCCGAGCCCGGCTTGATGAATGACTCGTGAAATGAGCTCGATGAGTTAACAAGTCAAGTTCAAGCTAGTCCCGACTTGACTGGTTAGCTGTTGTGTGGGTTCTTTTAAGAAAATATTAATATTAAAAATTTTATATTTTGTAAATCATTTGAATGTTCAGCAAGCAAGCAGAGCAGTTAATAATGTAATTACATTATCCCAAAATAATTAGGCGTATGTGCGGCATCATCAGATAGCTTGAGAGACATCATCGTGATAATTTTAAGTAGGTTTTGTTTGAAGGAATTGAAAAGTGGCCAAAAATCCATAGATTGGGTTCAACACGTGTCAAGATGTGTAGCGAGATAGCTCGCCAAACCGGTTAGCTAGTTCGGCTGATTAACACAATCATAAATTTATGACAAATTGCTCGTCTATGGTAATCAGCAAGCACATAGATGCCCGACTTGATTGAGACAACTCGGCAACTCGACAAGGAAGCTCAACTTGACCGGGTTGATCAAACTCTTTGTGAGATCAACTTATCCAAGAGGATGAACTTGCAACATAGTTGAGTTGACCGAAGAACTGTTACCATCAAATTATGCTTGTGAAAAGATAATTTATAAGGAATGGATTATTATAACACAAGAAGTTTAGGATAATATTAATTATAACGTCCCAAGCAGAGAAATATAATGAGAATCACTCGATATTCAAGTATAATAAGTATTAAATTTGTAACATAAGTATTAAATTAAGTCAACTCCTCTACAAATAGAGATGATCGTTGTAACATAAGGGAGAACCCCGAATATTAAAGTAAGTTCAATATTTTTCTTAATGCATTGCTTTATAGTAGAGAAGATCAAGTGGTGATACATCTTTGTAATATGTTAACATAACAAGAGATACAAAAACAATGTCAAGTTGGGTGTCCTGTCGATGTTTATACGCTAAATGTTTCATTTGTCGTTCTGTTTGATGAAACTCTTCGATTCAGTAATGAAGTACATGATCACATTGCCACAACTAGTTATTGAAGGAACCTATGGAAGAAGAATGACCAATGTAAGGTTTAATTGGTAGGGAAGTATGGCCATATAACACTTTGAAGGGGAGACAACTCAATTGACTAGTGAAAATAGATATTATATGAGTATACAACCCAAGTAACTTTGTCTAAATATATAGCAATGCAAACACTCCTCAAGCCCACGGTTAGCAACTTTGATCTGACCACCAATTTTGGGTAACAAATAGTGTTGTAATGAAGTGTCATACTTAGTTTTCCAAGAACGACATCCATCATAAACTTTATATATGAAACGTATTACTGGAGTCCACAAATAGAGCTACGTCAAGATGCTATGCAGTCTAGAAACATGATCGGTTAAAGTTTTAAAATAGAATTTTAATCGAACAAAGTGATCATGTCAGCGGCGACTACGCTCTTAGCGATTTTATATAAAAATTAAAATGAAATAACACAGCGTGCAACGCATGTCACGATTTTTAACATAAGAGAAAAGTACTAAAAATTAAAGTTCCACTTTTAAGCATTAATCCAATATTTGAATCTAAAGCAAATAAATAAGCATATTATATTAAAATGAATATATGTGATCCATGATTTCAATGTTAATATTCACCAAGTGTGAGAAAATTACTTTTAAAACGAGGTTGATTCATAAAAAAATAAAAATAAAAAATTGGGGCATTTACATACATACCACTCAATTCCTATGTATTTACATATCCAACACCTAAATTTTAATTTTTGCATTTTTACATTTCTAATTTTTACCCATATAATTTTTACATTTATACTTTGTTATTTAATTCTTACATTTATAACACCCTAAAGTAATTTTTACATATCTAACACCCTAAATTAATTTTAATTTAGGTGTCATAAATGTAAAAATTATAAATATAAAAAGTATAAATTTAAAAATAACAAACCTAAAGATTTATAAATGTAAAAAGAAAAAAACTATAACTTTGACCCTAAACCCTAAAAGACAGTCAGTTTGAACATAACTTTGTTGAAATCGAAGTTTTGGATAACTCTTAATTCAAGTCTGAATGTTTTTTGTTCAAAATATTGCCTTGAGATTTGTGTTTGATGATAAAAATTTGTTGGTGTCGTATCATTAGCATTGTACGAGAATTCAATACACACTAGATAAAAGAAAACTAGTAGTGAGACCAAATGTCTTTACGAGAAAAATCAATAAATGTAAAAAATTATAAGACATGACCTAATTGTAAAAATCCACTATAAGTTGATGATTAGACAATTTGCCCCGTAGGCGGGAAAGAGTTACAAAGTCTTTTGCATTACAACGTCTAAGAAGTGGGCGGCAGCCGATGACGATCGGTGGAGGCTGGCAGGTGGTGGTCACTGACGATCAGCGGCAGTCAACGGTGGTGAGCGGTGGTCGGCAATGATCCATTGGGGTCAGTGGTGGTCAATGGCAGTTGGCGGCGATCGACGGTTGCAAGAATGGTGTTGTACTTCAGCTCTTTCTCAAAGCTTCAAGTTCTTTCTCAAGCATCAAGCTCTCCTCCACAGTTATGAGGCTCTATTTATAAAGTTATGTGTGCATTTAATGCAGGAATTTGAATCACTTTAATTGACCGCTCAGAGGGCTTCCCTCGATCGGATGACATTTAATGAACATTTTGAGCATCATAATGATGTCGGAATTGAGTGGTCTTGTGCTCGTTTATTTGTCTTATCAAGACACTTGATTTGACTACAGACTCGTGAGAGTCTGCAATCGTTTAACCTTTCAAATATGTTCATAAAACTTTTAAAAGTTGATTAAAGGATTGATCACTTGGTTATGATTGGACCAATTTTGGTAACAATGGGTTCTGGTTGTTGAGCCCGTCAGTTTGACTGTATGTTTGCTGAAATCATAGTTCTGGATAAATTTTTTTTGAAATTTTGATAATTCTAACCAAAAAAAGTCGACTCGAGATCCTGTGTCATGCCAAAATTCATGTCGAATGTTTGAAATTCATACCTTTTATTTTAATTTTTACATTTGGTGTTATAAATATTATCAATGTAAAAATTAAATATAAAAAGTATATATGTAAAAATTAATAAATTTAAAAATTATAAATGTAAAAATATAAAAATTGTAGGCGGTGTTATTTTATTTTATTTTTTTTTTATTTTTCTTCTTAAAATAAAGATTTTCCTTCCTGTACTAATTTATGCATTTGTTTACAGTCATCGTGCTACAGTCTCCGTCATCATGGCGAAGACTTCTGTATCCTGATCCCTTCCTTGTTTTTGGTACAGGTGACATGTAGCCATGAGCTGCCCAGAAGCCTGCTCATTTATAGCCCTAATTCGGAGTTGCCGACCCGAATATGAATTATCGTGCCAACTTATCGTGTTATCGTGTCAAGCTATTTTCGTTTCGCCACGTACCGGGAGATCTCGCGCCTCGGCGCCGTCTCTGAGGAAGACGCAGGAGCAGATCAGTTACCGATGCGCAGCCCTCCATTTCGATTTCAGGTTCAATCTATCTCCGTTTCCTCGTTTNATTTTTATTTTTCTTCTTAAAATAAAGATTTTCCTTCCTGTACTAATTTATGCATTTGTTTACGGTCATCGTGCTACAGTCTCCGTCATCATGGCGAAGACTTCTGTATCCTGATCCCTTCCTTGTTTTTGGTACAGGTGACATGAAGCCACGAGCTGCCCAGAAGCCTGCTCATTTATAGCCCTAATTCAGAGTTCCCGACCCGAATATGAATTATCGTGCCAACTCATCGTGTTATCGTGTCAAGCTATTTACGTTTCGCCCCGTACCGGGAGATCTCGCGCCTCGGCGCCGTCTCTGAGGAAGACGCGGGAGCAGATCAGTTACCGATGCGCAGCCCTCCATTTCGATTTCAGGTTCAATCTATCTCCGTTTCCTCGTTTTGATTGAAGTTCTTTCCATAATAAGATGATTTAGTAGTAGTATGGATTCAAAGATTGTATTCGTTTCCTTCTTGCAAATGGAACTTGTAATTTAGCTTGCTTTTTTCGTTTGCTAGAAAAATTTGCGGCTATCGGATAAGTCCAGTAATCCATCTGACTTCTATTTTCTGTATAGGAATTCATTTGGTAGCTTTTTTTTAGTTAGAAAGAAAGTGATTCAAATCCAATTTTGACTATTTTAGTTGTTGAATTTTGTTAATTAGGGGCTGTTGGATAGCACCTTTCTAATGGGATTTACACTGAATCTATGGATTTAGCATAAATCCTGCCAAACAGTTAACTATACACATGTTAGATCCTGCGATGAATCCTTGCCCATAAATCTGGATTTATTAAATCCAGTATTTTGAAGGATTTGATAAATCCTGATTTACAGGATTTACTAAATACTATTCAGGTTAATTCCTGATTGAAACCAAGCAACCCCTTAGAGTGGATGATGACATAGAAAATGAACAACCTAAAATGTTAAAGATGAGATTTGGATCTACAAAATGATGCTCTTCTTCATAAAAAAAGAACTCATGGTGCTCAAAATTCTAGATGTCCCACAACTAACTCTATCTTGCCCTCCTTAACTCGGTGACCCGAAGAAACACTAGTTGCTCTTACTGATTGTGGTCTTCTATGGTTCCCAAGTTAAGATGCAATGCCATCACCTTAGCCAGATTTCTATAAAGCAGCCGTCACTATTAGCCTATCTTGAATGCCAATTATGTCGGCCTCATCCACCTTTGTGTTCAAAAATCTCATAGCACCTGCCTAGATCTTTGTCGGAAACACGCAAACAAACTATATCTACTATGTTGGAAACAACCTACATTGTTTCGTTTGGATAAATCAATCTGCAACTAGGCAAATTTGGTTTTGTTTAGAAACAAGAACAAGTCAATGTTCATGCCATTATATTCTTGTTGCTAAAGAACTTCAAGATCTAAGGGTATTAATTTGCTTTAATGGACAAGGTTTGAGTCTAATTCGATGTTGACTCGACTAGAATATCTTTAATCTGAATTTGTTATGTTTATTAAGTGAGGACAAAATATTTATTTCAAACTCAACTTGACCCTAACCTTCTTAACCCAAACATGACTTGTTTAACTTATTTATTATATAGATTATGCATTTTTTTTAGATCAAAGTCATCCAATTAACCAAATATAACTTGTAAAATCACGTTAGCCTAACCTTAACTATTCTAAAATGAACCTGAGTAATAATTAGGTCATTTTTTGAATTCTTTGGATCAAACTAAATCTAATCTAAATAATAATTGAATTATAATTTACACCAAATCTGACCTAAATACTAGTAGATCTGCTTAAACTCGAATGTTTTAAGTTAGATTTGGGTCAGATTATTAGTTGGATCATTTAATGGCACCTCTAGAAAAGAACAGGTTGTCACATCTACCCTCATTAATCTCAAATGATTCCATAAAGAACCAATTCCCTCTGCAATTCTAAGATTTCGTTGATTTTGTAGATTTCAAAACTAATGTTGACATTAGAGACAGATCATAACAATTCTTTTATAGATTTTAATTTTTTTCCAATCGAGTATTGTTCCACAAGTTGAAACTTTTGATGATAAAGTAGCACATACTTATAAGGTCTTGAAAATATTATTTTCAGATTGGCGAATCTTTAAAAGACCCACAAACTGCATACCCAACACAAAATGTGGCAGCATCACCCCCATCTTCGTCTTTTCATTTTGATGTAAGTTTTGGATGTACTAATTTCAATATTATTTAAGTAAATGATAATAATGACATGTTCGAGGATATCATCACATGTTAGTAAAGCTTAGCATCAATTTAAAAATCTCTCTCTTATGCTGTGGATGTTTTATGCAAGTCTTATATGAAAAAATAATGAAAGATATGGGAACTATCATAGCTATAACATTGACTGATGTTGTACCTGATAGTATATGGGCTTGTCTCCACCCTTAAGTCTATCGAAAGCATGGATTAAGCTCTTTAAGCGGCCATTAATCAAGCTTATTTTTTGTTACTTCACTTTTGATCCAGTGCACAGGAAGGAACCTGTTGAGAGATTGTGGTTGAATGGATGGTCGTAACCTCTATTGGATTAACTTACAAGCTCAATCTTAAGGACAAGGTCACTAGAAGAGAAGGATTCATGCCTCAAATGAGGCAATGATTGAGGCTTGCTCATACATTTCATTATAAAGATTTTCATCAACTATTGTCATATCAAATGATAATTCCTAAATTTTCAACCATTTGATGTGCTTCAAATGGATAGTTCTTGAAGTAGTACTTGACATTAACAGTGTCGTTTGTCTCTACAGTATCTTCAAACAGATGTGATCAGAGGTTTGATTTCTTTCATTGGGTGAGCAAAGATCTATGACATTAATGGTGATTATAGAAATTGAGATTTGTGCAATTTAGGCGATGATCACAGGGTTGGCGGATGAAGATTACTGCGAGAAGGAAATCTTTTGAGGTTCAATAGCATGAATTCGCCCAACTCAATATGGGTACCCTAAAGCTAGCTTGAGTAGCTATGAACTCAACCTATCCTACTAGCTAAACTCGCCAAGCTCATAGTAAACCTGCCCAATGCAAGATGAGTTTGTCAGGTTAAATTTGCACATTGTAGCCCCCGAAGCTCGAGAACTACTCAGTAAATATGACGAGTTAGAGCAGTGAGCTTCCATAAATTTGGCTACAAGTCCAATTGTTTAGTCAGGTTGCACACATGGGGCCTCTATGTACTTTTGTTATTCATGTTACTTAAATATGTAGTTTTTTCTGTAGTGCTCAAATCTCAACTTAAAATTATAAATAATGGGTTGTGGAAGGAGCCCTGGTAATGCAATTTCTTTTAAATGATATATTTTAGTTAAAATCTCAGATCTTTGTACTCTAAACTCTTCTTTCTTTCCCTCTCTTACTCATTCTCTCATATCATCACTTAGTATTAGTAGGATTTTGATGTAATTCATGAACAATTCCGGTTTCAACATTCTCAGAAATGCATTAAGCATAAAATTTATGCCAAGATTCAAAAGAGACATGAAAGTTCTATTAAAACAAAATTTGCAAATTATTCAAGCTTAATTTAATCCTATTTACAGCCAAAGGGGCCGTAACATGTTCTTCTTTAATTAGGAACAGGATCTCATTGTTTTATTAGCATCTGAACTATTCCAGTCTATTAAATACCAACTTAAACATTATTATTTGCGTATTAAACAATTGAATATTTATGTAGGATTTCAGTTTGTTTGATTCTTGTCTGATTTCCCTTTATAATTTCCATCAATTTGAANGTCCTATAAGGGCAAGCACCTATAGTTAATTACATCTTAAATGACCAAAGTCACTTAAGAAGACTCTCAATAAAAATTAAGAAAAAATTATCTTCAAGAAATTTTAAAGGGTAAGACTCTTCAACGAAATCGGACATGGAGGTGTGCAAGGGGATTGGTTCAAATTTGGAACATTTTTTTTATTGTAGAATCCAAAGGAAGAAGGATTAGGAAATGTCATGGATCTAGAGGAGAGCCTCGGTGACTTCCCAAGCTATCCTAATGTTTGGCTTCAGTTTTGAGGAGNCCTGAGGAGGCCTCTTGGCATGAATTTGAGTTTTCACCATGTGGGGGCTCACGATTTTGGATTTTAGCTTGGGTTAGGGTGGCTAACCAAGGCTTGGACCATGGTTAAAGCTTATGATGGGCAGTAAAAATGGCACCATAGGGTTTAGACATGTGTTGGGGCAAGTACATTGATTTAACCCTCT
>JXCR01042134.1:25236-75942 GCA_002079205.1 Phalaenopsis hybrid cultivar
ATGCAGGGTGACATCTTTGTTTAGCATGCAAATTTGCAGGTATAAAAGTATAGTATGAAAGTACAAGAAAGACAACGCTGAAAACTGTAAAAATGTACCTGACGAGTCTTCTCGTTCCACCACCTGAAACTTAAAATGCATGTTAAGGCAGTTTATGAAGAGCAGGAAAAGGTAAAATTTTGGTGGTTTTCCTAACCCTATGCCATATCTTGGCGAGTCCTTAAAAAGTTTAATTAAGGATGATTTCATTAAGAGAAGAATATTAAGTTTAATAGGCCTCTTAGGTATCCAATAAGTTAAGAGGGGGAAGCAGGTCCTAAGACAATTTTCTTATATGTACTAGTCTTTAGCACTAATGAAGGGTACTAAATAATCTTAGGCTTCTAGACCGGATTATTCTAGAGTGTGGGTGATCCTGGGTTTCGTTTCTAAGTTGGCTAACATAAGCTTCAAAGTTGATCTACCTAGTGGTGTTTGATGTGATTTAATTTAGTAGATTTTAAAGATTATTTGGAAGGTCAATATTGAATTCAATTCTTATTTTAAATTCTAGTTTGCTAATCAATGTAAAAATTATGGTCTTTCAGTTTCAGGTTTTAATTTTTTATCCTAGCTTGAGGGATTCCATTGCCTTTTCCTCTTATGTTTTACTTCCAGTATTTGGTTTATTGTTTTATGATAAATCTTACATGCTAGAAAAGAATTCATTTAAGCCATTCATATTTACACTCTTCAAACTTAAATTTAATTCTCATAATTGATTTTCCAAGATTTTTGTTTTCACATGCAGAAAAAGATAATTTTTTAAAATATTTTTGTCACACACAAATATACTATTAAGCATGTGAGTGAATCCAACTTGAGAAATGTCTATGTCAAAACTGCTCATTACTTATTTGATTAAGATTTAGACTTATAAATAACATGTTTATGAAAGGGAAAATGTTCATTTATGTGTCATATGTATAAACATGCATAAGTCTATAATTTTAGTATGAGAATCTATAATATTGGTGAGCTCACAAGTAGATTTTGCCTTAGTTCTAGAAAAAAAAGTTGTGTCTGGGCTTTTTTTGTTTTTTTGAAGAAGTTTTGTTTCTTAAAATATTTTACTTTGCTTATTTAGGTTTTGAAACAATCTACTTAAGTTTCATTTTAAAATATTTTAGTTAAGTTTAAAGTTTTTTTTTTAATTTTTTTTTGTTTGTGTTTTAATTTTTTATTTTGTTTATTTTTTTTTTCTTTTAGTTTAAGGAGAATTCTATTTAGGTTTTACTTTTTAAAGAAAGTTTCGAGTTTGCTTTAGAAAAGTTCAATTTAAATTTTGAAGAAGTTAAAGTTTTGTTTTATAAGTTTTTATTTGAGTTTATTTTTGAAAGAGGTTTATGTTCGAAAAAAGATTTTTTTTTTCTTAGAAAATTTATATCTTGAAAAGATGTTATGATTAATTTTAGAGAGATCTTTTGGTTTTGAAAATATTTGTTTCAAAAAGATTTTTTTCTAGATTTTATCTGAGTTTTCCTCTAAAAAAATATTTTTATTTTGTTATATTCTTGGAAAGGGTTTTTGTTAAGTTTTAATTATTGTTATTGAGATTTTAATTTGAGACATTAAAATAAGTTTATGAAGATATTAGAAGCTAGAGCACATATAAACTTATTCTTTTATTATTACCCATTTCTTAGATCTCATTTTTAAACTTTAGAGGATTGACCCAACTTGCAATTACGCAGATATTTGCGCTCCTTAATTTGCCAAAAACTTGACCCAAATTATATATAGCGGCTAGTAAAAACAAATGTAATATGATCAAAGAAATAATTTTCTCACTAAGAGTACTACGCAAGTATACGTATAATTTCAAGTAATATAGAGTTTTCTTTAAAAACCTCAATATTGATCCCTTGAGAAAGCCAAAAATAAGTAAACAATAAAATGAAGTATAGGAATTTTGACTTTAAGAAAAATTTACTTAAGAATGCAGAAGCTATCTAAAAATGAAA
Organism: Phalaenopsis hybrid cultivar; assembly: GCA_002079205.1. Taxonomy (NCBI): domain Eukaryota; kingdom Viridiplantae; phylum Streptophyta; class Magnoliopsida; order Asparagales; family Orchidaceae; genus Phalaenopsis; species Phalaenopsis hybrid cultivar. The sequence continues at coordinate 27,240 of JXCR01042134.1, forward strand.
ATTAAGTTTACTAAATTCTACAATATGCAAATAAAAGTAAATGTAATGACTTAAACAATATGTATAAAGAGACTTTTTCCATGACAATAATTCATAATCAGTGAAAGATTTCAAAAAAAATTTAGAAACTTAAATGTAGTTTTGTGATAATTAGGAGCATGCCTATTGCTTTACTTTCTTTCAAATTGTGCAAAGAACATTGGCTAATCTAAAGTTGGTGTCGACATGTATAGTAGTGTTGGGTAGCTTCTAGTCTCTCCCTTCTAGATTACCCACTGTGCCCTCTCTATAGAACCTAATAGTGACCCTTAGTTCCAATCTCTAGACCAAATTGATAAAAGAATCTAGTCTGTCACTGTAGAAATATCAATTCTACGCCACAAAGCTTGTCTCCCTATTTATTTGCACCCCCTTTTAGATGATCGCGACTGCACTTTCTTAGGTATAATGTGATATTTACAAGTCAAGAATCCTTAGCCACTTCAGGTCTATAAGTTCCTTAATATATTTTAACAACACAATTGGTCAATTGGTAAAGTAAATGAAGGATCAGCAAAAATATCATCACAATTTTTAGGAATAAATGAAGTTTTAAACAAAATCAAAATCACTTATCTAATTACTTCATATTGTAAGGAAAAAGAAAAGAAAACTACTCATGAAGCATGGGGATAACAAAACAAAACATATTTATAAAACTCCAATCCGAAGTACAAAACTTAAGGACAGAGATACAAATACTTATCTGGAATGTTCCCTCAAGCACTCCTTTGAAGTTCTCTGACTTCTCTAACTCCAATAGCACTTAAAAAACTCACAAACTCCATAAATAATAAAAACTCATAAAGAAAATTTCTCACATCTTAACATACTCACACATTATTTGACTCTATAAATTCGACCCCCTAGCTCTTTGGAATTAACCCATGTTTATAGAGCTTCAAAAATAACTAAGGGTTACTTCAAACATCTCTTCAAAATTTGGCCTCATTCAATGAATCTTCTAGAAATTAATCGTGTCTCCTAGGCGCTAGTCAATTTTTGCATCTAGCACCTAGGTGCCAGATCTTGGCACCTAGGCGCCAATTTAGCTGGCTTGACACTTTTCTTCAATTTAGCCCATTTTGCTCCTTTTTGATGTATTTTCGCTCATTTTTACTCTTAAACTCTTTTTCTTGCACCTGCAACTAAAAACAAAAAATACCCTTCATTAAAACATAATATCCTTAAATTTTGAGCACAAAATGTGCATAAAAAATAGGCAATTTTTAGCTGGATCAATTGCCCCAAACTTAAATGTTACTTGTCCTCAAGTAACCTTTCTTACTATATGTAAAAAGTATAACTTATGGAAGTGAGTTTTACTTTAAGATTTCTATAATTTGTTTTTAATAAATGTAATAGTGAAACCTTAGAAAAAATTTTAATAGCATAGGTTAAAACTAGAATGTAAAAATATTTAGTAGTCAAGTTTAAGAATTTTGATTTTATATTTATTTCAAAAATACTTGTAATTTGTCATATTAAAGATACTTTGAAAAATTACATGAAAAAGAATATCATGAGAACTTTACTAGTAAGGATGCTTATACTTCTTAAATAAGCTTAAAAATAAGATGATTTAAGTGAAGCCAATTTTTGATTAGGCATCTCTCAAGCTTCTCCTCACATTTATTTTTCTTTTTGCTTTTCTTTTCTTTTTTCATTTCCTTTTATTTTCTCACTTTTTTCTTAATGTCATGTGAGGATTACTATATTTGGATAGCCTTAAATGATTTTGAACTCCACCATATTCTTCTTAAAGTAAAAACATTTTCACATTTCGTTACTTGATAAATGTGTATTATACTTGGAAAAGATTTTTCATAAAGAATCAATTCTTTCTTATCAAATAAGAATCCAAGATATTTAACATTCCCAAAAATACAATTTTCTTTATTAAAAATAGTAAAAGCAAAATTTTATACTCTTATACTAAATATCTCAAACCCAAAATTAATCTTGTTATTAAAACAAAATTTACCTAAGTTTACTATATTATTTATAAACTCAAAAATATAGTTATGTCAAGCTATCTCGACATACCACGGGTTATGATAAAATATTTTTTGAAAATATATTTTACTTAAGACAAATAAGGTTTAGTTTTAAAAATTTTCTCCCTTCCCCCAAACTTAAATTTTAAATTATCTTAGACTAATTAAGTGTATAATAAGCATGAAGAAAGAGAAAAATTTTTAATTTCTAAGCAGGAGAATAGTACAGGTACAGTTAATAAAAACAAGTGCAGAGTAGTAGACAATTTAAATTAAAAACAGATATATCCTGAAAATTTGCAATGTAAAAGAACAACTCTAACACATATCCAATTCTAAGCAAAAGAGTAACAAAAGTAGAAGTGAAAATAAAAGTATAGAGCAATAAAACATACACAAACAGTCCAACATAAGATAAATTTAGAAATCATAACTTTTATAGGATAGGAAATGGATCTAATCCTCTTTCTCATCATCATCATCATCAGAATCAAAGGGAATATATTCATCCATAGATCTACGACTCTCAGACGGTGTAAATTGAGGGCATGTAAGAAATTCAACTGTATGGTCTTCCTTCTTGAATTTCACCATTGCCTCATCATAATCAGCATCATGCTCACTCTTCCTTCTAACAAAATATGCCATATGATCAAAGTTGTTGTCCATATCCTCCATACAACACTACATCAAGAACAAATCATTCTGATGTTCTAAATATCTTTTACTCAATACATCCCAGACTCCAGATGGTGGCTCAGTAGCAGTGGAAGTATAAGGTCTAGAAGTAAAAGGCCTAGAAGTATAAGCAGAAGGTGAACTCTATCTCTAGGTCATCTATAGACATCAATATTAGCCTTCCCAGTTGACTTAAGTGGCTTCAACTGCTCCTCCCAATGTTCAAACTTAACTCCAGGTTCTTTGCAAATAGTAAATATCAAAGATGGAAATCCAAGACCTGAATTCGTACCGGCTCTCGCAGAAGAACTAATAGCATTAATAGGTTTTCTTTCTTGAATGCAATAACTTAAAATAGCTCTTTATCTAGTCACTTCACTTAAATAATTTGAAGAAATGAGGTGAGCAGAAATAAAATAATTTCATGGCTTTGAAGTGGCATTGAGCTTGGAAGAAGAAAAATTTACCTTACAATCATTTTGAATCTTTCAGACTCCACCGCCATCAGTCAAATACATCAGGATCTTATCTAACTCTGCCTCAGATGGAATGAACTCAAAACATAAACAATCAATCTCAGGTGGCAGACCATATACACATTAATCCTCTCAATAGTGAACTTTACTCATTTTCCTTAAACAAACACTTTATCATCACCTGCTTCATGTTAATTTGTGTAAAATTCTCTAACCACAACAATGACGGCAACAACAGTAAAGTAACAGAAAATCTCACATTGACGTGTCACAACTATATTCTCTATAGCTCCACAAGGTTAATAAAAACTTTGCTCTACAATAAACTTTCTTGAAGAAGCAAATTCTTTGTATCAAATTTGAGCATTTAAACTCAATTTGGTATCGTCATAGGATTGTCTTACTCTTCTTCTCATTGTCTTAAGAGCCATCTAAAATAAATTTGAAGAAAAATTCCAACAAATTTTAAAATCATGAAAATAGGATTCCTACAAGCTTTTTCAAGCTAACAAATCTTAGATCCATGGATTTTCCGCCACTAAATCAAATATTTTTGCATATTTTTTGTCTCTACTCAATGTGTGAAAAATCCATGGTGAAATCACAAAATAACTATGCTAAAATATAGATCTAACCTTGAGAAGATGAAATTTAGTGGTTTTGAGCAAAGAAACTTAAAGATTTGAACTCAACAAAGCACCATTGGATTGGTTTTCGCAAAAAAAAATGGGAATAAGAAAGAGCTTGGGCGTCAACAATGGTGTGGGTTCGGCTTAAATCGTGAAAAATTTTGACTTTCTGCTAGTTCAGATGAACTGGTGCTTAGTCGCGGGTTTTGGCTCCTAAGCGCCAAGATGTGCAGAAGGTCTGGCGCTTAGGCGCCAGTTCTGAAGCCTAGCTACCATACCCAAAATTTTTCTTTCCTTAGGTATTAAGTGTAACACAACAAGACTAAGCCTTTAAAATTAAAATTTATCATTAATTTAACATCACAACTCATTTTTATTATGTCCTCAACATCTTCAATTTTCCAATTTTCAATTCGAAATCAATACCAACATTCTAACACGGGGTTTACAAAAACATAAATTTCATTGATAAACTTTCAAACAATAGTAAAAATTCACATACAAAGAAAATTTAAAGCAAATCAATCACAAGCGAACTAACACACAATTAACAAAAAGATAAAGTAGCACACATAACACATCCTTTACTAAAACAAACACAAACCTCAATCCCAAACACTAGAATTCTATTCTAATGATTAATCCTTGTTGATCTCATTCTCGTCACCCCTCTCACATGCCAAACATATGTGATCAAATGAGTAGAAGACGAGGGCATGAGGAAATTCCATAGACGTATTTTCATCAATCCATTTGTTCTTGTTATACATGGCTACCTCGACATCTTGATAACTAGCCAAGTGATCAGATTGATGTTTCATCTGCTACCCCATGTGTTCGTACTAGTGATTCATGATCCCGACATTCTATATAGATAGATGTAAAATGCAATGTATGTGATTATATGATTAATTTCCTTAATAGTTATATTTAATTTGCAACAACGCCAAAAACTTGATCCAAAGAAAAGGCTAGGTAAATTTTTCACTATGAAGCAAATAAGAATGTAGTTATAATATTTTAATATGGGATACTACACAAGTATATGTATCGTTATCAAGTAATATAGAATTTTCTGATTAAGTGTCAAATATTGAACCCACAGAGAGGATTAGATTCAGATAACAAAATACTTAGCAATATATTCTTACTCAAACTTAAGATGTTATAATATAAATGAAAGTTTGATTCTTTTTGTGATTTTTGATAATTGAAAATAAAGTGGGTAACTAATTAAATTAATTAAAATACTTGCAAGATGAAGGCAAATAGGTAAAATATCTTTTTTCTTATCATGAATCAGTGATAAATATAGAACTTTTATTGTTGAAGTATGTTAAATGTGTTGTGCCAAATTAGAGCAGTAATATTCTTTACCCATACAAGGGATGTTATAAAGAACATTGGTTAATTTATAGTTTTAATAGTCTTGACGATCGGCTAGGCAGGGAAGAAACTAGCTCTCATTCTAGAGTTCCCTCTTCTCCCTCCACCTCGAAGCTAACATCTCGTATCAAAATCTAAAACTATAAATTAAATTGGGGGCTTTAGCCTGTCACTCTAAAGTCCTCTAATTCTACACCATTGAAAATATATTTTCATATTTATTTACACTCAACCCCATGAACTACATTCTCCTTCATGAAATCATCATGTGATTCTAACCATTTGTTGACTGAGACAATACCATCTCAGATCTTACATGTTATCACAACAGATTTTAACATCTTAATTGGCTAAATCAAGAAGTAAATGAAGTGCAAGGCCTTGAATCATCACAACTTCTTTCAACATTGAAAACTAATACTTCATACAACTTCATTTAAACATTTAATTACTTATCATTTTAAGGAAAAAGATAAAGAAAACTACTCAGGATTCATGGAGAAAACACAATCACACATGAGTTTAAAAGTAGAAATCATGCACACAAACAAGAAATCTAAATTAAAAACCAAGTGTGGTCACAAAGATAAACACTTATCTCAATTTCTCTCCGCCAAATGTCTTGAAGTTCCTTTGAATTATCTTCCTTCTCTCACAATACAAACAAATACTCAAAATAAAATAAAATAAAATAAAGGTGGCCGGCGGCGACGACGGTGGTACACTTTGGTGGATGGTTGTTGGCCCCTCCTCTTAAAAAATCTAAGTCTTTTCTTATAAAAATCCAAGGGGTGCCTTGGTGTCTCTTTAAAAATCCAAGAGTTGCCTCCTCATAAGCCAATTGAATGAATTTTCATGTTCATGGGCTATTTCCCACGTTTTTATCAAGGGTTCCTTCAAACACCTCTTCAAAATTTTGCTCTAATTAAATATTTCTTCAAGTAACTAACTTTGGTGCTTAAAGGTGAGGTACTTGGCGTTTAGGCGTGAATCATCTGACGCTTAGGAGCCAATCCTGGGCGTTTAGGCGCCCCAGTTCATCTTTATAAATTTCTTCATTTTTGCTCCAAATTTGACCTTTTTTCACTCCTTTTAGCATTTTCATCAATTTGATTGTACCTACATGAAAAATACACAAATGACTTTCATTAAAGCGCAATATCTCAAAAAATAAATATAAAAATGTGTATAAAAATATTATATATTTTAGGTGTATCAATACATCTTAAGCAACTTGTTGTGTGGATTGGAAAGCTCCTCTTCAATCTTCCCCAACTTGCTCGTTACCTTCTCTAAACTCAGTGCCTAGAATCTATTGAAATAAGTTTGGGCATCATTATGAACAAACTTGTTTCTAACTCCATTCTCTCTATTTTCCATAGAAGCAAGTAAGATCTCCAACCCTTTCTAAACTCTCTTCTCTGGTCAAAATTTTTAAGAAATGAAGATTAAGGACGAAGGCTAGGCAATTTTCTAGAGAAGACATGGAGAAAAACCTACTTTGGAGCGGTTTTCCCACGTCCAGAAACTGTTACGCCTAGGCTCCAGCATCACAGGACTCTGGCGCTTAGGCACCAATTGTTGGCACCTAGGCGACAGTATCCAACTGAACACTGATTCGCTTATCATCAAATATCTTCAATTTTCAATAATGTTTAATACCTTAAATAGTGTTAAAAAGAATGCTACTAAAGCAAAGTATAGTCACGATATTACAATAATAACAAACAAAAATCAAATCACACCGACAACCATGGGTTACCTCCCACAAAGCGCTTGGTATAACATTGTCAGCCTGATGTATCCAAATGTTTTACTTAAATAGACCCAGCATCAAAGTCTCTTCGTAATAGGGCTTATTTTTTCCAATGTAAGACTTCAACCTATGTCCATTTACTATAGTTATATGTCCAATTTTTTTATCTTTAATCACTGCATCCCAATAAGAATAAACTTTTGTTACAATAAATGACCCCATCCACCTGAACTTAAGTTTTCTAGAAAATGATTTCAATCGTGTATTGTATAATAAAACTTTTAGTCCATACTCAAAATACTTTCTTAAAATCTTTTGATCATGCCCAATTTTCATCTTTTTCTTTATTAATTTGAGCATTTTCATAAGACTCGTTCTTAATTTTCTCAAGCTCATTTAATTACAATAATCATTTTTTCTCCAGCATAATTTAAATTAAAATTAACTTCTTTTATCGTCCAATAAGCTTTATGCTCTAACTCAACCAGTAAATGACAAGCTTTTTCAAATATGAGCCTATAAGGAGACATTCCTATAGGAGTTTTATAAGTAGTCCTATAAGCCCATAATGTAGAAATAAGTCTATCAAACCAATCAGTTCTTGTCGTATTCACAGTTTTCTCCAAAATTCTTTTGATTTCATGATTTGATACTTCTGCTAATCCACTAGTCTAAGGGTGATAAGTTGTGGCAATCCTATGTTTAATTCCATATTTTATAAGTAATGTATCAATTTTAAAATTCTTAAAGTGACTTCCCCCATCAGTAATGATCACTCTTGGCAATCCAAATCTAGTGAAAATATTTTTGTTTAAAAATTTTGCAACACTCAGAGCATCACAATGAGGCAAGGCTATCGCTTTAATCCAATTAGACACATAGTCCACAGCTAATATGGTATAAATCTTTCCTGAAGATGCTACAAATGGTCCCGTAAAATCTAAGCCCCACACATCAAAAATTTCAACTTCTAAAGTAAAGTTTAGGGGTATTTCATCTCTTTTAGAAATATTGCCTACTCTTTGACATCGATCACAAGTTTTCACATAAGTATTAACATCCTTAAACAATGTAGGCCAATAAAATTCAGAGTGTAAAGTTTTAAATGCAGTCTCATCTATTCCAAAGTGTCCCTCAAATTCAGATTTATGACATTTTTGTATAATTATTAGGGTTTCATTAATTGGTACACATCTTTGAATGACTGAATCACGACATTTCTTGTATAAATAAGGGTCATCCCAAAAGTAAAACCTTGCATCATACATAAATTTCTTTTTTTGGTGGCTTGCTAGTCTGTATGGTAGAATATTACTAACTAAGTAGTTAGCTATATATGCATACCACGGTGTATGTCACTCACCAACAGCATAGAGTTGTTCATCAGGAAAATTCTCATTTATGTTATCCTCATTGTTCTTTTCTTTTCCATGTTCAAGTCTTGACAGATGATNGACAGTCTTGTGTTCACTAGCAGACACGCTGCGAATTCGATGGTGAGATTTTAAACATTTAAAATTCTTAATTTTGAATTATTTTTAAACCCTATGAGCTTATATTTAAAAGCCCAAACTTTAAAATATTTTAAAGCCAAATGAGCATAAATCTCAAAAGCCCGAAACTCGAGAACTTTTAAAATCCTAATAGACTATATTTTAAAAACTCAAATTTTCGTATTATTTTAAAATTGAAGTAAGACACATTATATTCTATTTTACAAGTCCAAAATTTTAAATGTTTTAAAGTGATTGCAAGTCTAAATCACTCAAAATTTCGGTAGCCTCCCTGTATCAACTCCGGTTAGGAGGCACGGAATGTCAGCCTGATGTGTTGATAATTTTTCACTTGTTGATACCTGTATTTTTGTATTGTCTACGACTATTGCACTTTGAGGAAAGTTTTATGTTGTTTTTGCAAGTTGTAACAAGAAAGGGGGCGAACGGGAATCGAAATGGATCGAATTAGAGATTGTAGCAAATCTGGCCACTGGCGTCTAGGCGTCGGTCCCCTCTCAAATAGAGCAAAAATCCCAAGAAGACAATAAGTTGGCGTTGCACCTTGGACACCTAAGCGCTGCCATCTGCGCTTAAACGCCAGTCCTCTGTGGAAAAAATTTCATGTGTGTGAGTGCCAACCTATGGGCGCCCCGATGCCAGTACCTGAAAATTGGCAGTTATAGCTGTTCAAAACTTGAGTTCGGGGAGAGATGTATAAAAATGCTTGATCACGAATTAAGGAGGGCTTCTTCACCATTTTCTTCTATCAATTCTAGAGGGAGAATTCTAGAGGAGAATGCCACACAACTTGCAAGGAGAATAGGAGAGAAGAAAAGAGTGTTTGTGAGGAATGAGAGAGTTTATTGTCTGCTATTGGAGACATCTTTATTCTGCTTTATTATGAAGGAGATAAGTACAAATAAGTTGTATTTTCTTCAGGGATTCCTTGTAAAAACATGGTTTTTTATGTTTATTCATAATATTAAGTTTGTGTTGATGAAAGTTGTCATGAATAGTGAGTAGTTTACTTAATTATCTCTATATTAATGATGGTGGATAGGACTAAGAGTTTGAGATTGCTTGACTTGATTTGATTTCGAGTGTGTTAAGTTAATTTGTGAAATTAATTTACCTTCTATGTGGCCAGTGGATTGTTAAAATCTTTCATGAATACTGAGATCCGAAAAGATTTTGTATGGAACGAAAAAAGTTAACCACTTAAATTCATTTGAATAGGGATATGACAAATGAGTTTAAGCAATCTTTTGGGGAATATTTTCTTTTGGGCGTATCAAGAGTTTAGGGAACTAAGCTTGAGACTACTAATCTTCCATAGTCCACCGGAAAGGGCTAAGGAAGAATTTATCTCCTGATTGACACTATTTTTCAATATACTCCTTAATTCTATCTATCGCTTGATTAATTCAAGAGGGAAATCTTTAACACTTGAAATTTATACAAGAATCTTTTGCTTGCTAGGAAAAAATTGTTTTTTCTTAATTTAGGATAGATAAACAATTGAATTAGCAAATCAAACCTTTAAGGCATAGGCTGAAAGTAGTAGGCTAAAATTTTTCTTTCATTGATNTGCAATTTGATTATCAGCTCCTTTCCTATCCACAATCGTAAAATCAAATTCTTGCAAAAGAGGGACCCATCTTATTAACCTTGGTTTCACATCCTTTTTTGACATAAGATATTTAATAGCGGAATAATCAGTATGTACAATATATTTAGCTCCAAGTAAATATGACCTAAATTTATCAAAAGCATATACTATTGCTAACAGCTCTTTTTCAGTTATTGTCTAATTAATATGAGCTTCATTAAGAGTTTTGCTGGCATAATATATAACTTTAAAAATCTTATCATATTTTTGTCCTAAAACGGCTTCAATAGCGTAATCACTAGCATCACACATTAATTGAAATAGTTTTTCCCAGTCAGGTGAAACAATAATAGGTGCAGTAATTAATTTTTCCTTTAATAAATTGAAAACTTTAAGATAATTATCATTAAAATCAAACTTAGCATCTTTTTCTACAAGATGGAAAAGAGGCTTAGCAATTCTAAAAAAGTCTTTAATATATCTCCTATAAAATCCAGGCTGTCCTAGAAAATTTCTTACAATAATTACTGAATTAGGAGATTGTAATTCAGCAGTAATTTGAACTTTTACTTCATCAACTTCTATGGCGCTGCAATGCTCTATGGCGCTGAATGTTGGCCTTTAAAAGAGAAGCATAATAATAAGTTAAGGTTGCCAAGATGAGAATGATTAGGTGGATGAGTGGCTGGACACTTAGAGACAAAATGCGGAATGAAAGATATGAGAATGATTAGGTGGATGAGTGGTGTTACACTTAGAGACAAAATGCGAAATGAATAATTGAGAATGATTAGGTGGATGAGTGGCTTTACACTTAGAGACAAAATGCAGAATGAATATATGAGAATGATTAGGTGGATGAGTGGCATTACACTTAGAGACAAAATGCAAAATGAATATATCCGTGATGATTAGGTGGATGAGTGGCTTTACACTTAGAGAGAAAATGTGGAATGAATATATTCATGATAGGGTTGGTGTAGCTCCTGTGACAGGCAAAATTAGATAAAGTCATCTTAGATGGTTTGGTCACATTAAACGTCGACCATCTGATGATTCGATTAGGAGAGTAGATGTTTTAGATTTGAATTATGTTAAGAAAGGTAGAGGTAGACCTAGGAAGACTTGGGCTTATTGTATTAAAAATGATCTTACTTATTATAACTAAATGAAAATTATGACCTAAATAGGACACAATGGAGAAAAAGGATTCATGTAGCCGACCCCACACAGTGGGATTAAGGCTTTGTTGTTGTTGACTCAATGGAGAAAAATGATTCATGTAGCCAACCCCATTAGTGGGATTAAGGCTTTGTTGTTGTTGTTTTTGTTCAAAGACGCAATAGAGAAAAAGGATTCATGTGGCCGGCCCCACGTAGAGGGATTAAGGCTTTGTTGTTCAATGGAGAAAAAGGATTCATGTAGCCGACCCTACGTAGTGGGAGTAAGGCTTTGTTGTTGTTGAAATGGAGAAAAAGGATTCATGTAGCCGACCCCACGTAGTGGGATTAAGGTTTTGTTGTTGTTGTTGTTGTTGTTGCAACTTCTATACCATTTTAAGAAATTTTATGTCTCAATACAATCCCTTCTGTGACCATACATTGACATTTTTTCCCAATTGAGAACTAAATTCATTTCTTCACAGCATTTTAGAACCTTTGGTAAATGATCTAAGAATGAATGAAAAGAGGTTCCAAAAATTGAGATATTATCCATAAACACTTCAATTCCTTTCTCAATTAAGTCTAAAAAAATAGACATCATACACCTTTAAAAAGTTGTAGGTGTATTACATAAACCAAAGGGCATTCTTCTAAAAGCAAAAGTCTCAGATGAACTTGTAAATGTAGTTTTTTCTTGAACCTATAGAGCAATAGGTATTTGGTGGTAATCAGAATATCCATCCAAAAAGCAAAAGTATTTATGTCTTGCTAGTCTATCCAACATTTGGTCCAAGAAAGGTAAAGAAAAGTGATCCTTCCTAGTGACGGTATCTAACTTTTGATAGTCAACACAAATTCACCATCCAGTGACTTATATTATTGAAATTAATTTGTTCTTTTCATTTGCAACAACAGGCAGTCCTCCTTTCTTAGGAACACAATAAATAGGACTAACCCATGCACTATGTGAAATTGGATAAATAATCTCAGCATCCAAGCACTTTAAAATTTCTTTTTTTACCACTTCTTTCATCGCTTTTGAGGATCAGCACTAGGTTTATAGTCATTTTCCATTTAAATTTTGTGCATATAGATTGAATGACTGATTCCTTTAATATCTGCTAACTTGCAGCCAAAGCTTTTTTATAATTTCTTAATGTCTCCAATAATGTTTCTTCCTGTTCTTTAGTTAACTCTGAGGATAATATAATAGATAAAGTAGATGAATTTCCTAAGAATGCATACTTTAAAAGCATAGGAAGAACTTTCATCTCAATTTCAGGAGGTTTTTCAATTGAAGGGATTATAGATTTACTATTTTTAGTAGTTTCCAAAATCTCAAAGTTTTTTTGAACATAATTAGTATTTTCAGCATTTATCTCTGATGATTTTTCTTCAATATTGCCTTTAGATTCACTATCTATTCCTCCTTGATCTAATATCACTTCATTTTTTTTCCTTAGAAATGACTTCACATATTTCTTGATAATGTTTAGCAATCATATAATCTTAGAAATCATATAATCCAAAATATCCATCCTATAATATATTTCTTTAACAGGATACCTCATTGACTTTAGAACATTAAATGTTACTTCTTGGTCATTAATTCTCAAGGTTAACTCTCCTTTTGCACATAGCACCTCTAGTAGCAGGAAATGATCTCCCCAAAATAATAGGAATTTCTTTAATTTCTACATTGTCTAGCACAATGAACTCCACATTGAAGATAAATTTATCTACCTTAAAATAACATCTTCTATAATCCCTTTAGGATAAGTAATAGATCGATTAGCTAACTAAAGGGTTATAGTAGTGGGAGAAATCTCTCCTAAGTTTGACCTACAAAAGATTGATAAAGGCATGAGATAAATGCTAGCTCACATATCGCATAACGCTTTTCCATAAAACTTTTCTCCAATCGCACAGGGTATTGTGAAGCTACCAGTGTCTTTAAGCTTTTTAGGAAGCGTATTTTGAATTATTCCATTACTTTATTCACTTAGTGCAACAATCACATAAGCTTCAAACTTCCTCTTCTTATTTAATATATCTTTCATAAATTTAACAGAACTAGGCATTTAATCTAAAGCTCCCGCAAAAGGAATATTAATTGTAAGTTTCTTAAATATCTCAAAAAATTTTGAAAATTGTTGATCAAGCTTTTGTTGTCTCGGTCTTTCAGGAAAAGGAGGTGGTCGTCTTTCTAAATCATTATTAGTTGGAGAGACAGATTGTTCTGATTCTTTAGAAATAGTTTCTTTAGGTTCTTCAGTCTCTCTCTCTACTTCAATCTCTTTTTGACTTCCAACTTTTAATTCATTTCCACTCCTAAGCTGAACATCTTTAATTTGCTCTTGTTCCGTTCATTTGTCTTTGGGATTAACTTCAACATTACTAGGAAGTGTTCTCTGGGGTTTATTGTTAAGTACGTTAGCAATTTGTCCCAGTTGATTCTCAATATTTCTTCTTGCAACACTTTAACTTTACATCTGATTACTCATTTGCAAAACTACTTCTTCTATAGACAACTTTTTTCCTTAAATTGTTGGTTAATAAAGCTAGGAGGATACGAAGGTCGATAGTTAGAATTACCCTAATTGTTCAAGTTTCCTATTGGGTTCACTTGATTGTTCCCGCATTGTTGATTCCCACCACCATAATTGTTCTAATTAAAACTAGGGTGGTTTTTTCAATCTGGGTTATAAAAGTTTGAATATGGGTTATTAGGTTTATTAGCAACCGCATGTAATGTTTCTAAAATGTTTCTAATGATTGAGAATCATTAGTTTGTCCTAATAAATTTTCTTCACTAGCTTGAGGTATTTGAGAAAAATTCATAACATAATTATCTAACTTCTTAGATTACGAAGCAACTTGAGCTACTAAGATGGTAAAAGCATCATTATCATGAATACTAGCCACTCTTTTTGGATTTGCTCTTTTTGAGGACCATTGAAAATTCTTAGTGGTCATTTCTTCAATGAAGGCTTGAGCTTCATCAAATAATTTTGACAATAAAGATCCTCCAGTAGTAGCATCGATTATAGATCTAAGGGATCATATTAACCCATTATTAAATGTTTGAATAATTAACCAGTCAGGTAAAGCATGAAGTGGACACTTTTTAAGGAATTCCTAAATCATTCACAAGCTTCATAAATTGACTCCCCTTCAAACTGAATAAAAGAAGTAATATCATTTCTAAGCTTAACAGTTTTTTAAGGAGGAAAATATTTAGCCATGAATTTTTTTTTCATGTCACCCAAAGTTTTAATAGATTCAGGTGTTAATGAGTTTAACCACATCTTAACTTTATCCCTTAAGTAAAATAAAAAAAGTCTAAGTCTAATTGCATTGTTTGATATGCCATCGTATTTGAAAGTAGCACAATGTTCTAGAAAACTCACAAGATGTAAATTAGGATCCTCAGTTGGTATTCCCCATACTGATTGTTTTGTACCATTTGTATTATTGTAGGTTTATGTTCAAATGAGTTAACCACTACGACAGGGATTTGAACACTTAAGTGAATTCATCTGTCGTAGGGTTTGCATAGTCCCTAAAAGGCTTTTGTAAATTGTGATGCTCGTTTTCATTAATAAAAGTTACATGGTTATTTTGTGATGTGTTAGCCATTTCATGAAAATAGTGAAGTTTTTTCTTTCGAATTTTTCTTATGGTTCGCTCTAATTCAGAATCGTAGGTACTAAACCTTCATATCCTGAACTTCACATACAAAAAGTAATATTTAGAAAATAAAATACTAAAGCAATAAAATAAAATTAAAATTATTTTTTTCTCCTTTTTTCAGTTTTTGCAATTTTTTTTGTAATTTTTTTATACTAACTAAAATTTTTAGCAATCAAAAATAAAGTTTCAAAAATAATTCCTAATAAAGATATTTCTTTTAAAGTTTCATCTTTCTATCGTTTTCCCGGCAATTGCGCAAAAAACTTGACATGAACCGCAATTACGCAGATATTTATACTCCTTAATATGACAAAAACTTGACCCAAATTATATTTAGCGGCTAGTGAGAACAAATGTAATATGATTAAAAAAGTATTTTTCTCACTAGGGGTACTACGCAAGTGTACATATCGTTTCAAGTAATATAGAGTTTTCTTTAAAAATCCCAGTATCGATCACACGAAGAAGCCGAAAACAAGTAAACAATAAAATGAAATACATGAATTTTGACTTTAAGAAAACTTTACTTTAAGAATGTAGCAGCTATCTAAAGATAAAAATTAAGTTTACTAAATTCTACAATGCGCAAATAAAATCAAAATGTAATGACTTAAACAATATATATAAAGAGACTTTCTCCTTGCTAATAATTCATAATCATTGAAGGATTTTAAAATTTGCTTAGAAACGTAAATGCGGTATTGTGACAAATAAGAGCATACCTATTTCTTTACTTTCTTTCAAATTGTGCAAAGAACATTAGATAATCTAAAGTTGGTGTCGGTATGTATAGTAGTGTTGGGTAGGTTCTAGTCTCTCGCTTCTAGATTACCCACTGTGCCCACTCTATAGGACCTGTCAGTGATCTTTAGTTCCAATATCTAGACTAAATTAATGAAAGAATCTAGTCTGTCACTCTAGAAACAATAATTCTACTCGAAATAAAGCTTATCTCCCTATTTATTTGCGCTCCCCATTAGACGATCGCTACTGCTCTTTCCAAGGTAGAAGGTGATACTTATAAGTAATTGTAACCCTTTTGGGTCTATAAGTTCCTTTATGCGGGTAGATTTAGTGTGTAAATTTTGTAAAAATTTTTCAATATAACAAAATACACACGATAGATATAACAATAAATATGTAATATAATCCCAACAAAAATACCTTTTATGAAAACATTCTATCTTTAAAACTCTTTTTAAACTGCCAAATCCCCTTTAAAATTAACGTAAGTATAAGTATCGCTCAAGTAATAAAGTGCTCTAATGGAGTTTTAGATATCAATCTCATAGAGAATTTGGAAAAACCAATAAGTAGATTCTTAAAATTATTTTATAATTTAAAAATACAAAATTAAAAGTAAAGTGCGAAGTTTGAATATTAACTACTAAAGTGAATGTTATATAAAATGCTTCAAATTTAACTAACTAAAAACTAAACTTTCAAAAGTAAAATTACGAAAAATTAAATAAATTTTTTTGTTGATAGAAGATTCAAATTTAAGAAAGCATCTTTCCCCTTTACAATGAGTATATGGATTGTGAAGAAATTAAAATCATNAAAAAAGTAAATATCATTGAAAATTAAAACATCTTTCAAACACTAGAAGCCCAATTAGGGTTAAAATTTGGCTAAGTGTTCGAACAACACTAAGTTGCGTCTTTAAGGGTCTTCACCGACATAATTCTTAAATTGAATCACAAGTAATAATTACCCTATTCTTAGGGATAACTGAGACATCAGTGCTCACTGAGCAATAAGGGTATTTACAGGATGACTTATTAAGCAACATAACAAGTTTGAAAGAACTCGGGATTGTCCACTAGGCAACGAGAGAGTAGCACGGACCTGCTTCTTTCTCTAGATCTGTTGGATATCTTGAAGATCTACTAAACTTAATATATTTCTCTTGACAAAATCAACCCTAATTAAACTCCTAAGGACCCACCAAGATATGACATAGGGTTAGGAAAACTACCAAAATTTTACTTCCCTGTCTCATATAAACTATCTTAACTTGCCTTTTGAGTTTCAGATGGTGGAACAAGAAGACTCGCCAGGTATGCTTTTACAGATTTCAGCATTGTCTTTCTTATACTTTTATACTATGCTTTTATACTTGCAAACTTGCATGCTAAACAAAGACGCCACCCTACATGATAACTAAAACTATTAGGATAGCCAAAAAACCAAAAAAAAAAAAAAACTAAAACTAAAATCAACCAAGATAAAATTCACCACCAAAACATTTAAAATATAAAATAACTCAAAATTTAATCACAAACATCACACAAAACTACAACTTCAACTGAATTAAGACATCTTTATCGGATGATCGGGAATCCCTCAGAGGTGGTAACCTACGGATGCTAACGAGGCTTCCCACGATCTAAATGAAATTATGAAACTCATTAAGTTGAGTTTAGTAAGTTCATTTAGAATAAGTGAATCCACTAGAAAATAGTGGTGTCGGAATGAGGGAACCGTAGGATCTTAACCGGTGTCTCTCTAATCAACTTTAACATGCCCCCATAAAATTTAAAGAACTTAAACCATAGGGCCACCTGATTTGACATCATAACTTGACACACTAGAAAACTCAAACTTGTTGCGGCAAGGAGCTTGGAGCTAGCATGATGGGCAGCACGGCCATCTTCAACAGCAAAACCTGTCTTCCCCAGCTAAACTAATTTTCTGTCCTTAGACTTAAGCAACAAAGTAATAGGACTGAGGTTACTTGCTTATGCAACGTAATTCCTTACCTTATCTTTAGGTATTTGCGTAGCTCTGCTATACAATATAAGCTCTAACTCGCCTTAGGATTCTGAGGTTGTCGTTTGTCACGACCTAAATCCTCACATCTTTCAAGCTATTTGTGTGATCATTTCACATGAATGTAAGCCCTAACTAAAAAAATTGGGAGGATGAAACACTTAAACATTTCTCCTCAAAACTGAAGCCAAACATTAGGATAGCTTGGCAAGTCACTGAAGTTCTCCTCTGGATCCATGACATCCCCTAGTTCCTCCTTTGGATTCTACAATAAAATCTTCCAAATTTGAACCAATCCCCTTTCACACCTCTACGTCCGATCTCATTGAAAAGTCCCACCCTTTGAAATCCCTTAAAGATAATATTTCTAGATTTTTATCGAGAGTCTTCTTAGGTGACTTTGGTCATTTAAGATGTAATTAACTATAGGGACTTGACCTTATAGGAAGCATGTTTGAACCCAGCTTAATATAAACCCTATTTAATTCTTTATAATAAATAGGCAAACTTGTCGGCAAATATAAAAGTTTTGCAGACCAAACAGATGTCATATATTCTTTAGTTTATTTGATCGAGCCTCATCCTCAAGTCTTGTGTTTATCTTTCGGGATAGATACAGGGTTTGAGGTATAGTGCTCTTTCATTTAAACTATGAAAAATATGGGGTCCTTTAATTTCATTTTTTTCTAAAACTTAATATAAATGTAAATTAAACGTCCTTTCGAAGCGGGTGATGGCATTTCGATTTTGGTGACCGACAGCTTCTTACGGACAACTCCCTTCAACCAAAAATAGCGCCGACAACTTCCGGCGACTCCGCTGAGGATAAGCTTTTCTCTGCATACAATTCAAGAAATATTATTTTCACACATTGGTAATGTTTCCATGTCCCACTTGCACCAAATTACCCTTCTTCTATTGGCATACTTTACCCATTTCTGTCTTGGGAAGGTACAGCCAACTCCTTGGACTTCAAGACTAGCTGTTCCACCATCTTTGAACATAGGGGTTCAGAAGGCCATTAAGGACTCTTTAAATTTTCATGTGGGGTCAGACTTTTTAATACGTGTGTCAGTGGACTAGTTCCACCTGGGCATTTTCTACCACTAAATAGGTCCCGCACTGGGTCCTAAAATACTTCATATCTCCCTTCCAAATTTGATTTGCTATTCCGTAAATTAAACAAAATCGTGTTGTACTACGCGCAATTTGAGAGTTTTTTACATTAATTAAATTTTAAAAAAGATTTTAAAATACCCATAAATTAAGACCCACCCAATTTGCAGATCAACCTCTACTTTCAGTGCTTGCACAAAAAATTACGAGGTTTTTGACCATATAGCTAACCCTGAAACTTTCTATTTTCAAGTCTGTTGCAATGGCCTACCCAACGCTGACCTTTTCTTGCAACCTGCCAACGAGCCACAAAGCTCATAACCTCGCTCCTACCATCAAATTTTGAATTGGATTTTAAGATCTCAACATCATCCTCAGGAAAGCCCCGTTCGTAGTAATGATGATCGCCGCTCTAGAAATACAGGAGCCGTCTGCAGAATTCAACATGAACTCCCTTCAAGACTTCCCTACCTGCAAGAAGTCTAAAACTACTGTCGTCATGGCACCTGCCAAACATACTACCCCTGCTGTTGCTAAGGGGACAGAAGTGATGATTATTGAGGATCCAACTAAGAAATTAACTGTACCACCACTTGTGTTTGAAATCGGATCAAGTTCGAGGATTGTACCGCTGACTCGAACTCAAAGGAGGAACCATAACAGAAAAGTTCGGAGGGCCATTAAATTCGAGACTCCCAAGGAGACACCCGTTGAGGAGGAGCTTCAACAAGTTGAAGAAGTGTTACTGGAAATTTATCCACTTCTGCAAGGAAGTAGATTCCATCCTCTGACAGATACCAAGGGATATCAGAGTATCCCAAGTATCACTGCCGCATTACCGTCACTTCATGGAGACGGTGAGGAGAGAAAGAAGTTCACTCCTATCACTCGTGTTAGTGCAATTTTTGGAAGGCTTGCTACCAAAGAGGGATGTTCGATTAGCGAGTTACTTAAACGAGTGGGAGATACAATTTTTCCTCACATGAAGAAGGAAACTTTGAAGGGCGTCAAATCAGCAAAATTTTCCCACAACACAACTGGAGTTCCACCTACTCGCATCCCCATTTGGTTTCATTTGGAGAAATAGAGTTGATACTGCTGTGATCACTACTGATTATACTACTACCAAGATCGCGGGCAGTCAATCGGTTAAGTCAAGAACGGGTCCAAAAGTATTACATGTCGCCCATCATGGAGATATTCCTACAATCCTGAAGACAAAGACAAGATGATTACCTGACACTGTAGCCGGTCTATACCACAACAAGCATACTTTTCCTCAGCATGTCGATGTTTCAACTAAGACGCTCTATTTTGAGACATCATCGCCAAAAAAGGAAAAGGTATGGGTACCCAAGGTCGCTGCACCGATACAGTCTGGTAAGCCCACGAGACATGGATGGGAAATTAAACTAGGATCTGAAATGTTTGACATCGTCGCAATAATAGCCAGCGAGATGAAGGAAAAAGTAGAGGGTGTCCATCAAGGTCCTCCAGATCTTAAAGCAATCGAGGAATCAATAATGAAAGAGAAAGTTAAGAAACTCAAGATCGAGATTTCTGAGTCAGCTCGAGAACACGGAATTTCCGTCGATAGCGACAATGAAAATTTTGATTACAATGAATTCTTGGAGGAAGATTTCATGGATGCCCATGTGATCGAAACTAGAGCCACCACATCCGCCCACGAGGCTCAGCCGCACACTGCATAGAACACCGTAGATGAGCTGCATAGGGTTATCTTCCGACGAGATGAGCAAGTTAGTCTACTGGAGAAAGGAATAGAAGAGATGACTGCAACTATGATCTCCATGGCCACAATTCTGGGGCAATCACAAGCACCGCAATTGGCTTCTTCAGATATTAATCAGCCAGAAATCATACACATTATAGATGAAAGATAAGAGGCTACTTCAACAAACAAATATGAGCAGCGAAAGAAAGATTGTCCATCAAGTGTCATGCCAGAAAAGGAGTTCAAGCAAATGGTTGAACAAGTGCGGGACGCCTAAGCCCAATCCAAGGGCAGTGCATCAATTTGGACTTAGCCTAAGGCTAGCCCAACCTAGACCCATGTCTAGCCCAACCTGCCGAAATTGGACAAATTTCAAAAATCCCTCAAATTGACCTACCAATTGAACCCAAAATCACTTACCAAAAATCTTCATAACAATCAGCTACACAATGTTGATCAATCAATTGGGTCATTTCACATGGCTAAACTAACCCAAACCCAAACTTTGATCACTTTAACCCACATTTAACCTATGCATTAAAGATGGCCTAAGTACCTTAAAGTCACCAAATTAACTCCACCTCAGCCATTGGTTAGACCTTAAGTTTGATCCAAAACCCATCTAACCACCTAAACTAAGCCATGGACCAAAGGTCCCCTAAATTAAGGGATTTCATTCCATTTTTTCTTAAGCTAAGTTTTTTTTTTGCCAAAATTAAACCTCAATCCATTAAACTGCTATGACATATTCTTTTGGGTTCCCTGAGCTCCTAGCTACCTCCCTCTGGCTGGCCGGCCATCCTAGTAGCTGAAAAATGGCTAAACCGAGAGCCACCCCCATGGAGCTTCACCCAAATCAAACCTAGAGGCCAGGTCATCCAAATCAAATTATAGAGCTCCTCTACCCTCTACTTAAGCAATACAATGCACCAAAACTTGTGCCATGAGAGCCACCCCATGACCATTTTTATAAAAACTCACCTCCACAGCCATGGGAGGTGTGCTATTTCCTCAGAGAGTGCTTCCCAAATCACTCACAGATCTTACCTGAGACCTCCACAGTCCATTCCAATCACTCCACTGCCTTGATTCCCCCTGTGTAACCCTAATTTTGAGCTTAAAAATTAAGGCAAAAATAGGACATCTCTGAAAACTCCACCAAACTTCAATTTCTTGTGACTACACCTTCACAACAGCAAGAGAAGACAAAGCCCCATCAAATTTCCCTCTGAAATAGCCTCCACCATAGCTCTAGACCAACACCTAAAATTGAGGTTGGTTGAATTCATACATAGGCCTTACACCACAGCAAGAGGCTTAATCCCTAGCCTCCTTGGACCCCAATGAACGTGCCAAGACCCTCTGATTGAAGCTTCACTTCTCAGAGCAAAGCTATAAAACTTCTCCTTCTCCCGAGCCTGATTTGACTCTCCATTTGATTAAGCTTAATTTAATTGTCTGATTTCCTTATGGATATGTTCGTCTAACTTAGACGAGTCGATAGGATCAAACTTGAAGTGATTTGGTTGAGTCTAGGCTGAGATCTCAGGGTTGTAGTGTGGATGGTCAGGAATCACTATATAGGGGACAATGATGGGAAGCCATCTGATCGCATGTGTATCAGATGGATGGAGGAGACCAAGCCGAACAACGCTTCGGAACATAAACTGTAGGCCGAGTCAGTGCTGAGGTGGATGACAATGCTGTATGGGAGCGCACCGCGTGGAGTTTGGAGCTGCATAACATCTACATGGCACCGCGGTGTTTAAATAGATAAATAGTGATTTTCTTATTTATTTAAATACCCCCAACTTCAAAAATTCATATCTTGGTGTAGAAAAATCACAAAAATAAAATAAAAATACCCTCTTGGTCAGTGAACAGAGGAAAACAATGTGAAAATAATTTGAAGTCCATTTGATGAATATTTTATTTTTAATTAATTAAATACTGATTTGAATGTTTTGATTCTCCATGCATATTGGAACTTTAGCATGGCTTGAAATTTTAACATGCTATATCCTCTATCAAGGAAAACATCCTCTGATTTTTCTAAAGTCATAGGAAGGTTTACGATGAGTAGAGAACCTTTAAAAAAAATTTTCATGAGTGAAGTCATTTAAAATGCACCTAATTTTCACAAACACTAAATCACTGAGATAACTAATTTTGGAAAATATAAACATCAAAATGACTTGATTTTGATCTCCACTATTTTCAAAGATCCATAAAAATCCCCATAAAATATTCAAAGCACTTGAAGTACATTTGATGATATAAATTGATTTTTCAAGTTAAATATCTTTTTTGGCACTTAAACGATTTTTTTTAAAAAACAAAATATAACTAAAAAATTTATAAAAACTTATTTTTTGAGTTCTCTGTAATCAGGGGTATATTATAAAAGTAAAATGATATTTAAAATAAAAATTTCATTTTTAGCCTATTTTTATATATTTAAAATCATTAAAAAATCGTAAAAATCACAAAAATAATAAAACTCATGGAAATGATCTAAATTGCTTCCTAATCACTTGGGAATAATTAGAATATTTTTCCTGATTTTTTAAATAAAAAAACTGAATTTCAAAGTTTAAAAATAATTTTTAAAGGCTAAAAATGAGTTTTCACTAAAATAATTCCAATAAATCAATTGAAATTCAAAAAATTTAAAATCTTCCTCTCTGAGATCTCTGATCTTAGTGTGACTTTTCAAAAATACAAAACTTAATTTTCTCCATTTAAAATATTTTATATTTAATAATTACCCCAGAACTTACAATAATTCTTAAAATTCTGATAAAATTAAAAAAAATCATGAAATTTGGTCCAAAGGCTTCTTTGGAATAAGCCTACCTCCAGTAAAAATTTCAAAGAATTAAGATTTACTTATGTCAAGTTAGAAATTTTCTTTGAAAAATCTTATTTTTACATAAAAATAATTATATAAAAAAGATTGAAATTTGAAAAATCACATTTTCTCTTCTAATGTCTTTATTCACCCATGAATCAGATAGGATAAAAATTTCAAAGTCATTTAAATTGAATTTGAGAAATTATGAAGTGTTAGAGCCTTAGGGGCAAATGTGTAATTTTTGAAATTTAGCCTTAATTAGAACATGTTAGGCTTAATTCACAAGGAGGGAAAATGGGTAACCTCTAATCTTAATCAATTTATTTGATGTTTGAAACCCAAAGGGGTTAAGAAAAATGGGTAACCTCTGATCTAATCAATTTATTTAATGATTGAAACACAAGAGGTTAATTGATAGAAACCAACCTCACTTTCTTAATTAAAAAGATAAGTTAATAGATTTTTAAATTAGTAAAATTTGGAAATTTATTAAAATAAAATGAACCTAGGGCTTAGGGGTATGACTTTTGAAGTCAATAATTAATCACTAATAAATTTCTAAATTATTAAAATTTGGAAGTTAATTAAAATAAAATGAACCCAAGACTTAGGGGTATGACTTTTGAAGTCAATAATTAATCAATTTATTTCCCCTATTTTGATTTTCAAATAAAATTCAAATCATGAATCATGACCCCCTAAAGCCTAACCTTTTCAAAACTATTTAAGACACTCACCTAGGTCTTAAGGGCTTAGTATTGATTTAGGCTAAATCAAGTTTCATTTAAATGAGGATTAGAAAAGTAAATGTCATTGAAAATTAAAACAACTTTCAAACACTACAAGCCCAATTAGGGTTAAAATTTGGCTAAGTGTTCGAACAACACTAAGTTGCCTCTTTAAGGGTCTTCACCCACGTAATTCTTAAATTGAGTCACAAGTAATAATTACCCTATTTTTAAGGATTATTGAGACATCAGTGCTCACTGAGCAATAAGGGTATTTACAGGATGACTTATTAAGCAACATAATAAGTTTAAAAGAACACGAGATTTTCCACCAGGCAGCGAGAGAGTAGCACGGACCTGCTTCGTTCTCTAGATCTGTTGGATATCTTGAAGATCTACTAAACTTAATATTTTTGCTTGATAAAATCATCCTTAATTAAACTCCTAAGGACCCACCAAGATGTGTCTTAGGGTTAGGAAAACTACCAAAATTTTACTTCCCTATCTCATATAAACTGTCTTAACTTGTCTTTTGAGTTTCAGATGGTGGAAAAAGAAAACTCGCTAGGTACGCTTTTACAGTTTTCAGCGTTGTCTTTGTTGTAATTTCATAATGTGCTTTTATAACTACAAACTTGCAAGCTAAACAACAACGTCACCCTGCATGAAAAGTAAGACTATCAGGATAGCCACAAAACCAAAACAAAAAAAAAACCAAAACTAAAATCAACCAAGATAAAATTCACCGCCACAACATTCAAAATATAAAACAACTCAAGCAAAACAAAAATTAAAATCAATCAAGATAAAATTCACCGCCACAACATTCAAAATATAAAACAACTCAAAATTTTAATACAAACATCACACAAAACTACAACTTCAACTAAATTAAGACATCTTTATCGAATGATCGGGAATATCTCGGAGGAGGTAACCTACGGTTGCTAACGAGGCTTCCCACGGTGTAAATGAAATTATGAAACTTATTAAGTTGAGTTTAGTAAGTTCATTTAGAATAAGTGAATCCAATAGAAAATAGTGGTGTCAGAATGAGAGAACCGTAGGATCCTAACCGGTGTCTCTCTAATCAACTTTAACATGCCCCAATAAAATTTAAAGAACTTCGACCATAGGGCCACCTGATTTGACATCATAACTTGACACACTAGAAAACTCAAACTTGTTGCGGCAAGGAGCTTGGAGCTAGCATGATGGGCAGCACGACCATCTTCAACAGCAAAACCTGTCTTTCCCAGCAAAACCTTTTTCCGTCCTTAGAATTAAACAACAAAGCCATAGGACTTTGAGAATGTAAATCCTCACCTTATCTTTAGGCATTTGTGTAAATCTTCAACAGCAAAACCTGTCTTTCCCAGCAAAACCTTTTTCCGTCCTTAGAATTAAACAACAAAGCCATAGGACTTTGAGAATGTAAATCCTCACCTTATCTTTAGGCCTTTGTGTAGCCCTGCTATACAATATAAGCTCTAACTCGCCTTAGGATTCCAAGGTTGTCGTTTGTTACGACCTAAATCTTCACATCTTTCAGGCTATTTGTGTGATCGTTTCACATGAACGTAAGCCCTAACTAAGAAAATTAGGAGGATGAAAAATTTAAACATTTCTCCCCAAAATTGAAGCCAAACATTAAGATAGCTTGGGAAGTCACTGAAGTTCTCCTCTGGATCCATGACATCCTTTAGTTCCTCCTCCTTTGGATTCTACAATAAAATCTTCCAAATTTTAACCAATCCCCTTTCACACCTCAACGTCCGATCTAATTGAAAAGTCCCACCCTTTGAAATTCCTTGAAGATAATATTTCCTGATTTTTATCGAGAGTCTTCTTAGTGACTTTGGTTATTTAAGATGTAATTAATTATAAGGGCTTGCCCTTATAAGAAGCATGTCCGAACCCAGCGTAATATAAATCCTGTTTAATTCTTTATATTAAATAGGGTAACTTGTCGGCAAATATAAAGGTTTCGCAGACCAAACAAATGTCATATATTCCTTAGTTTATTTGATCGAGCTTCATCCTCAAGTCTTGTGTTTATCCTTCTTGATAGAAACAGGGTTTGAGGTACAACGCTCTTTCATTTAAACAATGAAAAATATGGGGTCAGTTTAATTTCATATTTTTCTAAAACTTTATATATATTTAAATCAAACATCCGTTCAAAGCGGGCGACGGGATTTCAGTTTCGGTGACCGACAGCTTCTTACGGGCAACTCTATCCAACCAAAAATAGCGTCAACAGCTTTCGGCGACTCTGCTGTGGATAAGCTTTTCTGTGCATACAATTCAAGAAATGTTATTTTCACACATCGGCAATGTGTCCATGTTCCTCTTGGACCAAATTACCCTTCTTCTATTGGCATACTTTACCCATTTCTGTCTTGGGAAGGTACAGCCAACTCCTTGGACTTCAAGACTAGCTGTTCAACCATCTTTGAACAGAGGGGTTCAGAAGGCCACTAAGGACTCTTTAAATTTTCATGCGGGGTTGGACCCCCTGATACGTGTGTCGGTGGACAAGCTCCACCTGGGCACTTTCTGCCACTAAATAGGACCCGCACTGGTTCCTAAAATACCTCATATCTCCCTTCCATATTTTATTTGCTATTCCGCAAATTAAACCAAATCGTGTTGTACTGCGCGAAGTTTGAGATTTTTTTACATTAATTAAATTTTAAACAAGATTTTAAAATACCCATAAATTAAGACCCGCCAGGTTTACAGATCAACCTCTACTTTCAGTGCTTGCACTAAAAATTATGAGGTTTTTGGCCATATAGCTAACCCCAAAACTTTCTATTTTCAAGCCTGTTGCAATGGCCTACCCAACGCTGACCTTTTCCTACAACCTGCCAACGAGCCACAAAGCCCGTAACCTCGCTCCTACCATCAAATTTGGAATTGGATTTGAAGATCTCAACATCATCCTCGAGAAAGTCCCATTCGTGGTAATGAAGATCGCCGCTCCAGAAATACAGGAGCCGTATGCAGAATTCAACATGAACTACTTTCAAGACTTCCCTACCTGCAAGAAGTCTAAAACTACTTCTGTCGTGGCACCTGCCAAACCTACTAGCCCTGTTGTTGCTAAGAGAAAAGATGTGATGATTATTGAGGATCCGACTGAGAGATTAACTATCCCACCACCTGTGTTTGAAATCGGATCAAGTTCGAGGATTGTACCGCTGACCCAAACTCAAAGGAGGAACCATAACAAAAAAGTTTGGAGGGCCATTAAATTCCAGACTCCCAAGGAGACACCCGTTGAGGAGGAGCTTCATAAAGTTAAAGAAGTGTTACCAAAAATTTATCCACTTCTGCAAGGAAGTAGATTCCATCCTCTAACAGATACCAAGGGATATCAAAGTATCTGAATTATCACTATCGCATTACCGTCACTTCATGGAGACGGTGAGGAGAGAAAGAAGTTCACTCCTGTCGCTCGTGTTAGTGCAATTTTCAGAAGGCTTGCTATCAAAGAGTGATGTTTGATTAGCGAGTTACTTAAACGAGTGGGAGATAAAATTTCTCCTCACTTGAAGAAGGAAACTTTGAAGGGCGTCAAATCCGCCAAACTGTCCCACAAGACAACTGGAGTGCCACCTACTCGCATCCCCATTTGGTTTTGTTTAGGGAACATAGTTGATACCGCAGCGATCACTACTGATTATACTGCTACCAAGATCGCGGGCCATCGACCAGTTAAGTCAAGACCAGGTCCGAAAGTGTTACCTGTCGCCCATCATGGAGATATTCCTACAATCCCAAAGACAAAGACAAGACGATTACCTGACACTATAGCCGATCTACACAACAGCAAGCATACTTTCCCACAACATGCTGATGTTTCAACTAAGACGCTCTATCCTGAGACATCATCGCCAAAAAAGAAAAAGGTATGGGTACCCAAGGTCGCTACACCGATACAGTCTAGTAAGCCCACAGGACAAGGATAGGAAATGAAACCAGGATCAGAAATGTTTAACATCGTCGCAATAATAGCCAACGAGATGGAGGAACAAGTAGAGGGTGTCCATCGAGGTCCTCGAAATTTTAAAGCAATCAAGGAATCAATATTGAAGAGAAAGTTAAGAAACTCAGGATCGAGATTTCTGAGTCAGCTCGAGAACACGGAGTTTCCGTCGATAGCGACAATGAAAATTTTGATTACAATGACTACTTGGAGGAGGATTTCATGGATAAACATGTGATCGAAACTAGAGCCACCACATCTGCGCGCGAGGCTCAACCTCACACTGAATAGAATGTCGTAGATGAGTTGCGTAGGGTTATCTTCCTAAGGGATGAGCAAGTTAGTCTACATGAGAAAAAAATAGAAGAGATGACTGCAACTTTGACCATCATGGCCACAATTCAGAGGCAATCACAAGCACCGCAATTGGCTTCTCCAGATATTAATCAGCCAGAAATCATACACATTATTGATGAAAGAAGAGAGGCTACTTCAACAAACAAAGATGAGTAGCCAAAGAAAAATTCTCCATCAATTGTCATGCCATAAAAGGAGTTCAAGAAAATGGTTGAACAAGTGCTGGACGCCTTAGCCCAATCAAAGGGCAGTGCATCAATTTTCAAGGGTAGACCTTACCCAGTGGAGTTCAATGTCGTGCCTTTCCCCAAGGGTTTTGTGGCCCCAAACTTCAAGATATTTGATGGCAGTGGAAATCCCAGACATCATATAGCACATTTTCGAGCCAGCTGTGGCAAGAAAAGAAGTAATGAAGCTCTACTCTGCCAATAAAGCTCTACTATGCCAATAATTCGTTAGCAACTTGTTCGGAATTGCTTTCAACTAGTACGAGTCAGTTAAAATATTTTTTGAATTAGAAGATTTATTTGTGAAAAGATTTGTTGGGGCGCAACATCATGTATCTATTAGAGAGCTCATGATGGAAAAGCAAAAGCTTAGCGAAACCTTGGTAGACTATATTTTGAGGTGGAGCAACCTTAGCATGAAATGTGAACCTCAGCTACAGGAACATCAAGCGATTGAGATTCTACTCAATCATTCATGGGCCATTAGATTTCATGCTTACGGGACTCACCATCAAATTCTTCGAGAAGCTACTCAGTAAAGCCAACAGTCTTCAAGAAGAAAACCTCAGCTACAGGAATATCATGCGATTGAAATTCTACTCAAGAGCATTCATGGGCCAGTAGCTTTAAGGGACTCACCATCAAGTCCTATGAGAAGCTACTCAGTAAAGCTAGCAGTATTCAAGAAGAAATAAAGCACAAGGAGCCACATGGAAAGGGTAAGGTGACCAGGGTGTTCGAAAGGAAATCAGGAGTAGTAGCAATCATCGACAAAAGAAAGCAGCTGATAAAGATATATGTAGAAGAGCATCGCCAGTCTTCATCACAGTACTCTCAGAAACAGAATAGTCAATCCAACCAGCGGCCGCCTTAAGAGGGATCACCTCGAACAGGGGATAAAAGAATATCCTTGTCGGAGTGACAGAGAATTTAATATTCTTTCAGGGATCAAGCTATACCTAAAATAATCAGGAGTCTGATGAAGAAGCCGAAATTCAAACTACCAGATCCAAAGAAGCCTGAAGAGGTGGATAAGTAGAATGAACCAAATTATTGCCCATACCACCGGTTGCTTGGGCATACTATAGAAAAATGTTTCATCTTTAAAGACTAGCTCGAGAGAAACGTCAAGGAAGAGAACATAACAATCCCGAAAGAATATTTAAAAGAACCTGAAAAATGTTCCATAAACATGATTTTGGCTGAGCCAGTCTCCCCAATTGATTCGTATGTCGGAATACATGGATGGAGTACAACTTGGGATAAACTCGAGAGGGTCCTCAATCAAATACAGGATTCATCGAAATAAGCTTCAATGAATACCAAAGAAGGATGGAATGAGGTCTGGAGCAGATCATCCAACAAAATACTGAACAAGATCTAGTCTGCATCAAAACAAGCCTCCATTCAAAGTCTGCAACATACCAAGCCCGTAATGAAGGTTTCGTCAGGAGATTCGTTATCGTCATGGACAAAGAAGAAGAAGAATAGTGTCACTACAAAGATTGATAGCATGGGGGGTAGGATAGGGGCTGCCTCTACTAGATTTGTTGTCTTGGATTCAGAGAAGAAATTCCTCAAAACCTTGACTTTGTATGATTATCTTTTTGTCCCTCTGGATCTTATGAATATAATGATTATGATTTTGCCTACATTTTAACTATTTTTGGGGATAACGTAATTCATTATGACTTGTCAAGCTTTGATCTCGATCCCTAAAATGATCCTTAAATCGTACTCTAGTCGATGAACTCATTGTCAAGTCCAAAGAAGACATCAATAATACCGCTTACAGCAGCACTGATAACAAGGAACCAATTCTCGAGCATCATGGTACAGTGTTTGCCATAAATTTAAATCTTTCCGACGAAGAGGAAAAGACACCGAAAGATTCAACAATGATATCTCAAGAAGAAGAAATCACAAAAGTTAAATGAAGGAGCGAAAAAGTTTTACCACCAAGAACAGCTCCAACAGACAAAGGAAAATGGATAATGACTCGAGAAGAGATACCCCCACCTCCACGAGTGGAAGAACCACATGATCAAGAAAAAATTGGAGGATCATACAAAGTAGACTACAATGTGCTAGCTCATCTTAGGAAGTTGTCGGCCCGATTAAGCATCTATGACGCTCTTATCTTATCAAACGAGATGAGAGAGTCTCTGGTTACAGCTTTGCTTGACCCAAAAATTTTCTTAGCTCAGTTAGCCAACACATCCTCAAATGAAGTTTGCTCGTTGAAAGAACAGTCAGGGGTAACCTTCACAGATGAAGACTTGTTGCTCGGTACCGCCGACCAGAACCATCCACTCTACGTCTTCGTCAACAGCGACAGATTTGTGTTATCCAGACTTTTAGTGGATCCCAGAGCATCTCTTAACTTGATGAGCCTACGGACATTGGTATCTTTGGATATTGAAGCTCAAGAACTTACGGTCGATAAGATGAAGTTAAGAGGGTTCAACCAAAAGGGAGAAAGAGCCCTCAGATCAATTACTTTACTTATGAAGCTTGGAAAACTCGTGAAAACTGCTAAATTTCATATCATCGACAACGAGACCTCTTTTAACTCTCTATTGGGTCGACCGGGATTCATGAGCACAATATGGTTCCATCATCTCAACACCAGTGCATCAAATACCACAAAGATGGTTAAGAAAATTGCATCAAGGGAGACCTACAACCACTTTTAGTGCATGAAGTTGGTATCCATGAAGATGCTACCTACGACGTGCCTCCAAAGAAGATTGTCTTCTCTCGTGAAGTTATCACAAAAAAAGATGAAGATTCTGAAGACTCACAAAAAGGAGGCCATTCAACTCCGCTTCAGCAATCTTCTACCACTCTTTTACAACGAGATGGTGAAATGTCTTTTAGTTTGCGCACCCGAGGTCGAGGACGGGGACGTGGACGAGGAAGGATCAACTTAATTGTTGAACGGACTAGGCCAACTATCAACATTTGTGATGAAGACAGTTCTGAAGATGAAATGATGATGACAAAGAAGAAGAAACCTCAGTACGAGATATCCCTAGAAGATACAGAGAGGAATGAATATGAAACAATGTAAGATCAGATAAACCACTATGTGAATACTATGACCCTTACTACGATTCTGCCTCAAAAGGTTGAAAGTTTAGAGGTCAAGGAAGTCCGTAGTGTTGGTTCAAAGCCGATCAAATTTTGTTGTGCTTCTACCTCTACTCAGCTTGAAAAACATGTAAATTTGGATGATGATTCTAATGAATTAATGGAATTGACTTTTGGTTACTTCTCACCTTGTGTTCAAAAGTTGATTCAACAGGGAGACTTACAAAAACAAATGCTTAAAGATAAATTTCAACTTTTTAAAAAACTATGGAATGGCAAAAGTTGAACTCCAAATTCAAAAGAGGTTCTCGAATTTGGTACAGTCGGACCAGTCGATGATTCTAAATTTTGCATGGTTGTTACTAGTGAGTCAGAGGAGGATTGCCTCAATATAGATGATGAATCTATCGATCAACCGATAGAAGATGATCTGCCAAAATTTGAGGAGGAAATTAAATCTACTGTTGATGAATTAAAAGAGATTAGCCTCGGGACTGAAGAACAACCCCTGACCCATATCTATAAGTTCTCTACTTAATGACGAAGAATCTACAAAATTGATCAAACTATTAAAAGAA
Source organism: Phalaenopsis hybrid cultivar (assembly GCA_002079205.1). Lineage (NCBI taxonomy): Eukaryota > Viridiplantae > Streptophyta > Magnoliopsida > Asparagales > Orchidaceae > Phalaenopsis > Phalaenopsis hybrid cultivar. The sequence continues at coordinate 59,616 of JXCR01042134.1, forward strand.
TTCAAAGATTGCTTTGCATGGAGCTACGATGAAATGCCAGGACTGTCAGCAGATGTTGCAATCCGTAAACTTGGGATGGACAAGAATATAACCTCAGTAAAATAAGCTCTCAGAAGAATGCACCTTGAAATAGAACAACAAGTCATCGTTGAGATTAAGAAATTGATAGACGCCAACTTTGTTAAAGAGGAGCAATACCCCATATGGTTGGCTAATATTGTACTTGTTAAGAAGAAAAATGGACAGATTCGTGTTTGTGTCGACTTCAGAGAGTTGAACAGGGCATGTCCAAAAGACGAGTTTCCACTACTTATACCAGAGATGGTGGTGGATATCGCTTCAACACATGAAATTTTCTCCTTCATGGATGGATCATCGGGACACAACCAAATCAAGATGGCTCCAAAGGAAATAACACTTACACCCTTCAGAACACTGATTGGAATTTTCTGTTACAAAGTGATGTCGTTCGCCCTAAAGAACTCTGGAGCAACATATTAGCGTGAAATGATGAAGATTTTTGACAACCTCACTCACAACCAAGTAGAATGTTATGTGGATGATTTGGTCATCAAAAGAAAAAGGAAAATAGACCATTTGTAAAATTTGAGGATCATTTTTGAATGGTTACGACGATACAACCCTAAAATGAATCCCTTAAAGTGTGCCTTCGGCGTTACCTCCGGGAAATTTCTACGATTCATTGTCCATCATCGAGGAATCGAGATCGACCCGGATGAGATTAAAGCTACCTTGGAAATGCCTCTCCCTAAAATCTTGAAACAACTACGTTCCTTTCAAAGGAAGTTGGCATATCTGAGATGCTTTATTTATAATCTCTCAGGTAGGTGTTAGTCTTTCTCGGCATTAATTAAAAAGAACGCCAAATTTACTTGGGAAGAGAAATGCCAGCGGGCCTTTGAGGAGTTTAAATAATATTTAATGACACCTCCTGTCTTGGCAGCCCCTATCCCAAGGAAACCGTTGATACTTTTTATCGCGGCTTTAGATAACTCCCTCGGAGCCCTCTTATCCCAAGTCAATGATGAGGGTAAAGAAAATGCGCTATACTACTTGTGTCGTCGCCTGATACCGATGGAAATAAGGTATCCACCTATTAAGAAGCATTGTCTGGTGTTAATTTTTGCCGCCCAAAAGCTTAGACACTACATGTTTTCTCATAAGATTACCCTAATTTTGAAAGTTAATCCATTGCAATTTTTGATGACCCAACCAACACTCTCCGGATGTTTAGCAAGATGGTCAATGATCTTATTGTAATTTGATATAACTTTTGTTCCCCTCTGTACTATCAAGGGACAGATACTAGCAAACTTTCTCGCTGCACACACATTGCCTGTTGGGTCCTCTCTCAACGACAAGTTACCAGATGAGCAAATATTACAGATGGAATTATCCGGTGCTCAACGCTGGGAGATGTACTTTGATGGTGCTTTGTCAGCCAGAAAAGACAATGGATCAGACACAGTTATACCAAGCAAAGCAGGGATAGGTTTGATCTTTAACACACCAGATAAGGGTATGTTGAGGTTCTCATACCACCTGACAAAGCCGTGCACCAACAATGAAGCAGAATATTAAGCTTTAATCACCAGGTTGTAAATGGCAATCTCAATGGATATAACAAAAATTGCCATTTAAGGCGACTCCCAACTCGTCATCCTTGCACTGTGACTTCAATGGAATCCTCCGGGGGACACAACACAAGCTTGAAAAAGAAGAAACAATAAATACAGTTGCAGACATTAAAGAAAATTGGCACAAGCCAATAATAAAATATTTGCATACTGGAAGCTCCCAATAGAGAAGTCTGAGGTGCACCACATCACAAAAAGGGCTATGTCTTACTCCCTAATGGGAAATGTTCTCTACAAAAGATCATTCGACCAGATGTGCCTACGGTGTTTGAACAGAGCCGAAGCATGGAATATTGTCAAGGAGGTACATGCCGGAGTGTGGCGCTCACCGGTCAGGGCCGAAAATGAAAATGAAGATCAAAAGACTTAGGTATTATTGGCCAGCATTGATGTCTGATTGGACGGATACAGCCAGAAGATGTCACCAATGCCAAGTGCATGGGGTGGTCTTACACCAGCCTCCGACTACACCCAACAGTTGCATCGTGGTCATTCGAGTGTTGGGGCACGGACATAATAGGTCCGATAGACCCTCCATCTTCCAGAGGACACAGGTTTATACTTGTTGCTATAGATTACTTCTTCAAATGGGCAGAGGCAGTACCATTATGTGAGGTTACGTCACAACACGTTCTTCAATTTTTCAAAAGCCAAATCGTCTACCATTTCGGAGTACTGCGAAGAATAATTTATGACAATGGGACAATATTCAGAAGTACAAAGATAAAAAATTTCATCAAAAGACATGGGATAGATTTGAGATACTCTACGATTTACTATCCAAGAGCAAATGGTCTGGCTGAGGCTTTCAACAAAACACTGGTACAAATTTTGAAGAAAACACTGGATGAAAATAAAAGGGATTGGCACAAAAAACTATTAGAAGCCTTGTGGGCCTACCGGATGACTTTCAGGACTCCCACTCAGTGTATACCTTATATGCTCGTGTATGGGTCTGAGGTCGTGCTACCGCTAGAAATGCAGACGTCATCTCTCAGAGTCACCATTGCCAGCCAACTCACAATGGAAGAAAGTGCAAAACTTAGACTTGAAGAACTGGAAAGTCTCGACGGAAAATGATTAGAAGTACAAAAACATTTAGAGCTTTGGTACAAGCCCATGACAAATTGGTCTGCCCAAGGACATTCAAAGTTGGTGACCTCGTACTTGTGCTCAAAAGACCTACTCTTACACGCCATAAAACAGATGAAAATTTTGAGCCAACTTATGAGGGACCACTTGTCATTGAAAAGGTCTAGATAGGAGGAGCCTACCAGTTTGTGGACTTCCAGGGCGAAAGACCCATGTTACCAATAAACGGACGATATCTGAAAACTTGTTATGCAACCTGACGCCACTTACCTCTGCTTGCTTTGAAACTTTGGAAACTTTGATTGTTTTAGGGTTATCTATGTGGCCAAATGCCTATGACCAGGTCAAAATTTTGTGATTAACCTCAACATAATGAAACTTTTTAGAAAGAAATTTTAAACTTCAACTTTCTTCTTTCCACTTTTGACTATAATGTTCCACTAAATTAAATAAAACTCAAAACAAAATGAAATTTACTTTAATAAATACTTTATTTTGTTCTTGTTCATGAAAAGTTTTGGCCCATTGACGTTTTTCCTGTCGACTGTAGGAAAATGTCGGCACAGAGGCTGATCTTTACTTTCCAGGATGGTTGGAGCCTCGCACTAAATGAGGAAAAGGCACCGCAGGGCGGTACCATAGACTTCAACATGGATTTTAACTAGGTTGACATGGACTACGAAAGTCCTCTCATGGACGTAGTCAGCTGCAAAGAGAAAGAGGGATTGCCTTCACTACTGAGCGTGTCCGTTAAAGATAACGTATCACAGAAAGGCAAGAACATGATAACAGAGCAAGATCCGATGGAAAGACCCATCTGTCTGCTCTCCATGGTAGCTACGTTAGTCATGGGCCTAGTAGCCTCCAATAATGAACGATTGTCAAGTACTTTACTTTGTTGGACGCAATGCATGAACGCCAGCCACAAGAAGCAGAGAGCTTTTCTACGACAATAACGCAGATGTCAAAGAGAGATGAACAACTTGCTAACCCCTATTCCTGAGGGGCACATTTATGATCTAGACCCGAAAGAAAATTCTGCTAGCCTACCCACCACGAATGGAGAACCAGATTTTGTGACAGAGTCAGATACACTTTCAGTTTCAGATATTTTGTGCAAGGGTTGCCTGACGTGCAACGTTGAAATACCGACCGGGACATCAGCCATGTGTGCGTTTATAGAATGTACAGATTGCAATGTTCTATATTTACAACATTTCAGTACATTGGAAGAGTATACTTCAAGCACGAATGGGTCTCAGACTTCAGATTTTATGATGGATGAGCCATACATCCCACTGGGAACAGATCAGTTTGTACCATGGAGCCCAGAGTCGTACATCCCGCTAGATGCCGAGTGTCGTATTCAAGATCAACCAGCGCCATTTTGGGTTCCTGCCAATGCTTGAAGGAAGGAACGCCCATGACAGCTGCCAATCCCTGGTATGATAGAGTACTATAAGATAAGTAAAGTAAATAAAAGACAATTTGAGTTTTATAAAGAAGTTCACGGAAAATTCATCAACATACAGGAAGGCCTGGAGCTGTATACCAGGGTTTTCTCCGAAAGTGATGAAAGAAGCATTTTGGACTGTATCTTTGATTTAAGAGATAGAGGCCGAGCGGGCCTTCTCATTGAAAGAACATATTATAAGCCAATGAAATGGATGAGAGGAAAAGGAAGAATCACCATCCAGTGCGTCTGTTGTTACAACATCACAAATGACAGATAGGGGAATCCACATGGGATCCTCAGACACGATCAAGTAGATCCACTACCTCTAATGATAAAGTGGATGATCAAAAGAATGGTCAAATGTAATATTCTACCTACTACTTGCATTCCCAATAGTTGTATTATCAATATCTATGAAGAGGGTGATTGCATTGCTCCACACATTGATCATCATGATTTTGTGAGGCCCTTCTGCTCGGTCTCATTTATGAGCAAGAGCGATATTTTATTTGGGAAAGAAATCGATGTCGTCGGCCCTGGTGAGTTCAAAGGTTTTGTGGATATTTTTCTACTAGTCAGTTCAGTACTCGTTCTTAAAGGCAACGATGCAAACGTCGCCAAACATTGCATTCTAGGGGTACGACATCGTAGGGTGTCTGTGACTTTCCGCAGGATGGATGACAGCAAAATTCCATATGGATTCTAGCTGGATCCGGAACTGGACGAGCTACTGCCGTACGAGCTATGACAGGGTTGTACCTCTAAGCACATGCGAAGGGAACTCTTATCCTGGAACATGACTTAGAAGATCTGCTTGATCAGGAGCTCGTCATACCTAGTATAGACAGTCAGAGGGTTCACTTTTTTTAAGCAACATGATATGTATCTGATATATTCAGCCTACAATGTATTCGTAACATGAGATGTTCTAAATGTATTTGGACATGGACTATATATTGTACCTCTTGAGGCGTTAGCCTATGTTCGATCTGAGACATCTCTTTATTGAAGCAGATTAATGAAAATTTTTCTCAGGAATGTGTCTTTTTGTCTGTTGCCTTTTTGTACGATGGATGAAAGCCACGAACCACACGTTGGTTCAGAATTTCAATAAATAAAGAACGAAACAACAAATCCTTAACAATAAATATAATTTAAATAAAAATAATCACTAATGATTAAACAACAAAAAAAAAAATTCTTTAAAAAAAATCAATCGATTAAATGTGAAACTTTAAAGACATTTTGAAAAATTAAATGTGATAAAAATCTGTTCAGTAGATTCTCTCATTTTCAGAGTTTCTTACTCTTTGTGCGAGCAGCACAACCATCTTTATATGCATTAACTCTCTTCACATCCTAGCAGAATTTTGCATTTTGCACAAAACCCCACAAAGCTCTACAAATCTTCTTCAACAAAATCAACCTTCTCACATGACACACTTCTGCAAATTCAACACCATAAGCTCTTTGTAAATTTCAATTCTCCTTTCGAGTCAATACCAAAATTCTGATTCTCATCTTTCGAGGTGGATACCTAAATTTAGACTCTCTTCTCGAAATTGATACCTAAATTTCAATTCTCCTTAAAATTAGTACCTAAATTATGATTCTCATCTTTTGAGGTTGATACCTAAATTTTGACTCTCTACCTCGAATTGATACCTAAATTTCAGTTCTCCTTTCGAGTCAGTACCTAAATTCTGATTCTCATCTCTCAAGGTTGATACCTAAATTTTGACTCTCTTCTCAGAATTGATACCTAAATTTCAATTCTACTTCGAATCAATACCAAAATTCTGATTCTCATCTTTCATGGTCGATACCTAAATTTCGACTCTCTTCTCGGAATTGATACCTAAATTTCAATTCTCACATTTTTGAGTCAGTACCTAAATTAAGATTCTCATCTTTCGAGGTAGATACCTAAATTTTGACTCTCTTCTCAAGATTGATACCTAAATTTCAATTCTCCTTTCGAGTCAGTACCTAAATTTTTATTCTCATCTTTTGAGGTTGATACCTAAATTTTGACTCTCTTCTCGGAATTGATACCTAAATTTCAATTCTCCTTTGAATCAGTACCTAAATTATGATTCTCATATTTTGAGGTTGATAGCTAAATTTTAACTCTCTCCCTGGAATTGATACCTAAATTTCAATTCTCCTTTTGAGTCAGTACCTAAATTTTAATTCTCTTTATTCGAAGTCGATACCTAAATTTTGACTCTTTCCCTGGAATTGATACTTAAATTTCAATTCTCCTTTGAAGTCAGTACCTAAATTATGATTCTCATCTTTCAAGGTCGATACCTAAATTTCGACTCTCTTCTCGAAAATGATAGCTAAATTTCAATTCTCACATTTTTGAGTTTGTACCTAAATTCTGATTCTCATCTTTTGAGGTCGATACCTAAATTTTGACTCTCTCCCTGAGCTTGATACCTAAATTTCAAATCTCATTTTTGAATCAGTACCTCAATTCTAATTCTCTGCTTTCGAGGTCGATACCTAAATTTTGACTCTCTCCCTAAGATTGATACCTAAAGTTCAAATCTCTTTTCTTGAGTCAGTACCTAAATTCTGATTCTCATCTTTTGAGGTTGATACCTAAATTTTGACTCTCTCCCTGAGATTGATACCTAAATTTCAAATCTCATTTTTGAATCAGTACCTAAATTCTAATTCTCATCTTTTGAGGTCGATACCTAATTTTATACTCTCTCCCTGAGATTGATACTTAAATTTCAAATCTCATTTTTGAATCAGTACTTAAATTCTGATTCCATCTTTCGAGGTCGATACCTAAATTTTGATTCTCTCCATGAGATTGATACCTAAATTTAAAATCTCATTTTTGGATTAGTACCTAAATTTTGATTCTCATCTTTTGAGGTCGGTACCTAAATTTCGACACTCCCTTTCTTTTCGAAATTGATACTCACAATTCAATACCCACCTCAGGGTCAGCACTTGTGTATTGATTCCCATCCTCTAGAAATCTCTAAAATTTCATAACTCGAAATCCACTCTCCAATCCCCAGCGAGAGTCCCTACTTCTTGACTTGATCAAATATGCACCTACCAGTATCCCCGATAGAAATAAAAAAAAACACACACACAACTCTACACATACTTCTGGGTATGTTGACTTGAGAGTTTGTATTGGTTTTTGTTGATCTCGTCATTCAACGCCTATACACACGGTGTGCTTGCCCAGCACACCACACCTATTGGGGGTCCATTTGTTGACCTCACTTTTTGTTGAGGTTCAATTTTTCCTCTTTAGTATCCTAAGGTCTAGCCATAGGACTTTCCTATTGACTATTCATAGAAAACTCGATAAGGAACCCTCACCATTAGAAATTTCAAACTCTTCTTTACTCAACCTGAAGTTCCACATATTAGTCCTAACCTCTAGTACTTAGTAGGTGGGGTCGCTATGAGAGAAACTCAAGATGAGTCACCCATAGGACTGCTAGACCTTAAGGTTGACCCTGGGTGTTAGTCTAGGGCTAAGGCACTTACTAGCAATCACTTGTACTCACAATCATTCATTACCCTAAACCCAGAACTTCTAGGTTTTGGTCCCTTTATACTTTTAGGAGACTCCTGTAGGTGGTTCCCTAAACCCATTTGCCCTAGGCTAGGGTTTAGCTAAGACCACTACATAGAGGACCTAAAATGGGGTTTCCATTTCTCCATGGCTTATTTATGGTGGTTGGCAATCTAACTCTATCAAGATACCCAACCTACCCTATTGCCCCTAAATTCTCCCAAATTACACAAATACCCTTGGAACCCTAAATTTGGCCAAAATCTCTAAATCTAGCGAAAATACCCAAAATTCTTCAAAAATCATTTCAAACACCTTAAAGACACCCAAATTACCCAAAATCCCCAAATTGACCAAATTACCAAAAAACCCCTCTCTGGCCCAAAATTCCAAATATTTTATAAACTCCTGAAAATTTGCAAAACCTCCCAAATATTCCCAATTTCATTTTCCACAACCATCACATGACCCAATTTGGCCAATTTAACGATCCGTGATCAAAACCCCCAAATTGCCCTTTAAAGGCTCATATTTTCTCCAAATCACCTCAAATGTCTATCCAATTGGTCTCAATTTCCCCAATTTCAATTCTAAACTCAAATTCACTCTTCATATGACCAATGAAGACCAAATCCAAGCCCAATTGATCCATGATTTGAACCCAATTTTGATTTAGATCAAAAACCCAATTTTTGCCCTATGACTTCCACCAAATTGAACCCATAGCCCACTCAAGTGGCCACAATTTGCGTTGAAAAATCTTCATAACATTCGTACACATCAAATTTGACCTTCAGTTGGCCTTGGTAGGACCTTAATATCATTTGATTTCAACCTAATTCCAAAAGCCCCAAATTTGCCACAAATTGACCATGTCTTAAAATTTCACCAAATTGAGGGCCTTAACCCCAAAATTTGCACTCCATCCCTTCATGAAAAATCCTCACAACACCTCCCTTGATCATGTGGACCATTCAATTTGGACTTAGCCTAAGCCTAGCCCAACTTTGACCCATGTCTAGCCCAACATGCCCAAATTGACCAAATTTCAAAAATCTTTCAAATTGACCAACCAATTGAACTCAAAATCACTTCAACCCTTCACCAAAAAGCTTCATAACAATCAGCTACACAATGTTGATCAATCAGTTGGGTCATTTGACATGGATAACCTAGCTCAAACCCAAACTTTGATCACTTGAACCCACATTGAACCTAAGCATTAAATATGGCTTAAACTACCCCAAAGTCACCAAATTAACTCCACCTCAGCCATTGGTTAGACCCTAAGACTGAGACAAAGCCCATCTAACAACCTAAACTAAGCCATGGACCAAAGGTCCAATATGTTAAGGGATTTCATTCCATTTTTGCTTAAGCTTAGGTTTTTTTTGCCAAAATTAAACCTCAATCCATTAAATTGCTGCCACATAATGCCCTGGGTTCCTTGAGCTCCTAGCTACCTCCCCCTGGCCGGCAGGCCAACCTAGTGTCCGGAAAATGGGCAAACCAAGAGCCACCCCCATGGAGATTCACCCATATCAAACCAGAGATCAGCTCATCCAAATCGAACTGTAGAGCTCATTTGCCCTCCACCTAAGAACCACAATGAACCCAAACCTGTGCCCTGAGAGCCATCCCATGGCCATTTTTATGAAAACTCACCTCCACAGCCATGAGAGGTGTGCTAAATATTTCTCAGTGAGAGCTTCCCAAATCACTCACAGAGTTTCCTTGAGACCTCCATAGCCCGTTCCAATTCACTCCACTACCTTGATTCCCCCCGTGTCACCCTAATTTTGAGCTTGAAAATTAGGACAGAACTAGGACAGCTCTGAAAACTCCACCAAAAATCAATTGCTTGTGCTCGCACCTTCACAATAAAAAGAGACGACAAAGTCCCATCAAATTACCCTCTGAAATAGCCTCCACCAGAGCTCTAGACCAACACCTAAAATTGAGCTTGGTTGAATTCATACTAAGGCCTTACACCGCAGTAAGAGGCTTAATCCCTAGCCTCCTTAGACCCCAACGAATGTGCCAAGACCCTCTGATTGAAGCTTTACTTCTCAGATCAAAGATATAAAACTTCTTCTTCTCCCTAGCCTATTTTGACTCTCCATTTGATTAAGCTTAATTTAATTGCATGATTACCGTATGTATATGTTCGTCTCACATATTTTGAAGTCCATTTGATGAAATATTACAATCATCTACAAAATGATAATCAATCAATTAGGCTCAAAGTATTGGCTAGCCTAGTCCAAACCCTTGCTTTGGTAATTTGGACCCACATTGGACCCATGCACCAAAATTGACCTAGCCATGTCAAATTGGACAAGGCAAGACATCTACAGCCAAATTTTGGACCTTACTGACCAGGTTAAACCCTATGGTACCACTAAAATGAGCCAACAACCAAAGGTTCCCTAAATTAAGGGATTTGCTTCCAAATTTGCTTAAGCCTAAAGGATTTTTGCTAAAACTAAACAACTGCCCAAATAAATTGTTGTGACAGATTCCCCTGCTCACCTGACCACCTGGCCACCTCCCCTAGCCTTGTCGACTAGCCTTGTCACCAGAGAAGCCAAAATCCTGAGCCACCACCCAAAAATTCAAACTGAATTCAAACCTAGAGGCCACCTCATCCCATTGGAAATTTAGAGCCTCTCTGCCCTCCATATAAGCAACACTTTGCACCCATACATTGGCCCATATAGACACCCTAAGCCTTTTTTTGTAAAAGCTTCACCTCCATGGCCATGGAGGGTGTGCTGAAATTTTCTCAAGGAGACCCCTCTAAATTTTTCCTCTAGCTTTGAGACCTGCTCAGGGCAACCCAACCACTTCTTTGGCCCAATTCTCTGGCCGGAGTTGAATTTTTTAGCTCAAATCCTTACCAGAGACACGAGATTCTCCACCACACCTCCACAATGCACAAAATTTAGATTAAACTCAACCACACCATCACAACAATGAAAGAAGAAGAAGCCCCATAAAATCCCCCTCATACAGAGCCTCTATACTAAACTTTGATCAACACCCAAATTCCTCCTTAATTGAATTTGGGTCTAGACCTTTCACCATGACCAGAGGCTCAATCTCTAGCCTCCTTGAACCTCCATAAATGTGTCGAGCACCTCTGATTGAAGCTTCCCTTCTCAGAGCAAACGTATTGAACTTTCCCTCTTCCCGAGCCTATTTTGATTCTCCATTTAATTAGAATTTATTTAATGGCATGTTTATCATACAGATGTGTTTATCACACTTAGACGAGTCCATAAGATCAAACCCAAGGTCATTTGGTTGAGAAATAGGGGAGATTGTAAGGTTTTAGGGTTTGCGGTCACAAGTTCACTCTATTTGGGGACGATGACGCGAAGCCGTTGGATAACGCATGTATCAAATGGAGGGCTCTGATTGCGCCAGATGGGAGCGTGGTTCATAAAGCACAGGCAGAGTCAGCAGCTACGTGGATGGCGGCGTCCAACCAGAGCGCGCCACGCATGTTTTTGGTGTTGCCGTTGGTTGACGTTGCACTGCGTGTTTACGTAGAAAAATAGGGATTTAAATAATTCAGAAAATGCTCCCTAACTTTAAAAAATTTATATCTTGGTGTAGAAAAATCACAAAAATAAAATAAAAATAACTTAGTGCTCAATGAATAGAGGAGAACAAAGTGAAAATAGTTTGAAGTTTATTTGATACATATTTTATTTTTAATTATTTAAATATTATTTTGAGTCTTTTAATTCTCCATGCATGTAGACATTTCACCATGACTTGATATTTTGGCATGTTGTTGCCTTTGTCATGGGAAACATTCTCTGATTTTGCTAAAGTCAAAGAAGATCTCTAGATAGAGATCCATATTTTTTTAATTTTATGTCTATTACTTTAATAAATTAATCATAATAATTTGCATATTTCTTAGAAAAATCCAAGAAAATTTTGGAAGGTTTTTTGTAACCAGAGAACTCTTTGGAAAATTTTTCAAGAGCTAAGTGCTTAAAAACACACTTAACTCTCAAAAAATCCAAAAACACAAAAAAATTTATTTGGGAAATGTAAACTTCTAAATGACTTGTTTTCTAATCTCACCAGTAATTTGAAGTTAAAAAAACTCCCCATAAAAAATGTCAAATTATTTGGAGTTCATTTGATAACTCAAATTGATTTTTTTTTAATTTAAATACCATTTTGACTTTAAAATAATATTTAATAATTAGAATGCAACTTAAAAAATTATAAAAATAGGTTTTGGGAGTTCTCTATAATCAGAGGGATTTTCTAAAAATAAAATTGTAAATAAAATAAAAATTTCATTTTTTAAGCCTATTCTAATATTTAAATAATTAAAAATTAAACAAAAATCACAAAATTAATTAAATTCATGAAAATGATCTAAATTGTTTCATAAGTTTTTAGGAGCAATTGAAATATTTTTCCTAATTTTCCAAGTGAAGATATTGAATTTAAAGTTTAAAAAAAATTTAAAAGGCTAAAAAATCGATTTTCACTTAAATAATTCTAATAATTCAAAGAAAAATTGAAATTTGTTTCTCTGGGTTCTTTGGCCTAAGAGAGATTTAATAAAAATATTAAACTTAATTTTCAACATTTGAAATATTTTATAATTAATTAACACTCTAGAACATAAAAATAATTCTAATAATTCAAATAAAACTAAAAAAATCATGAAGTTTGGTCCAAGTTGTTCTGTGATCCAGGTCTACCTCCAGTAAAAATTTCAAGTGATTAGGCTTTGCCTTGGTCAAGTTATGGAGTTTTCTTTGAAAAATCCTATTTTTTCGTAAAAGTAAATATGTAAATTAAATTAAAATTTGAAAAAGCACATATTCTCCTCTGATGTCTTAATTGACCAATGAGTGAGATGGGATAAAAATTCCAAAGTCATTTGAATTAAATTTGATAAATTATGAGTGATAGAGCCTTAGGGGCAAGAGTGTATTTTTTGAAATTTAGCCTTAATTAACATTTAGGCTTAACTCAAGAAAGGGAAATGGGCAACTTTTGATATTAATTAACATATTTGGATGATTCAAACATAACAGATTAATTGGTAGAAACCAATCTCACTTTTCTCTAGTTGAAGGTTAAATGTAAAAATTCCTTAAATCATTAAAATATTGATGTCCATCAAATTAAATACTCCTAGACTTATTGGTATGTTGTTGGGCGTTAATAACTCATTAATTTAATAGCCCCATTTTGGATGTTCAAATAACATTCAAAAGTCTTGATGATGAATTATTATCACTTAGAAATCTCCTTCAAAATGATTAAGACATTCAAAAGGTCTTAAGAGCTTAGTAGTGACCGAAGCTAGGTCAAATTTGGTTAAATGAGGATTAGAAAAGTGAATATAACTTGAAACTGAGCACTACAAGCCAAAGTTAAAACTAAAATTTACAAAATGTCTTAATAACACTAGCTTGTCCTATTTAAGGGTCTTCATCCACATAATTTTCAAATTGAGTGATAAATGATAATTACCATACTCTAAGGGATAATTGAAACATCAATGTTCATTGAGCATTGGACATATTTACATGATCAATTATTAAGCAACGTAATAAGTTTAAATGAGCTCGAGGCTTTTCAGANGCCATCTTTTAGGCATTTATGAACCACCCTAAGCTTATGATAAAGCATTCTTTACTTGTTACTCAATAAGAGACTTTAAATCATTCTCAGGAATAGGGGTGCTTCTGAGTTTTTCATAGAGACTTTCTCCTCGGTAGCTATTATCTTTGGCTTATCAACTNTGATCAATTATTAAGCAACGTAATAAGTTTAAATGAGCTCGAGGCTTTTCAGACCTGTTGGATAACTCGAAGGTTTACTAAACTTAATATGTTTTGCTTATAAAAAATCATCCTTAATCAAATTAATAGGGACCCACCAAAATAAGATTTAGGATTTTTTAGATCACCAGAAACTTATTTTTCTCACTTCATATAAAATGCCCTTACATGAATTCTTTAGTTTTAGGTGGTGGAACGAGAAGACTCATCAAGTACATTTTTACAGTTTACAGTACCGTCTTTTTCCTATACTTTCCACACTGTACTTTCATGCTTACGAACTTGCATGCTAAACAACAATGTCACCCTGCATGAAAACCAAAACTGTTAGGATAGCAGTAAAATTAAAACCAAAATTAAAATCGACCAAGATAAAAATCACCTCCACAACATTCAAAATATAAGAAAACACAAAATTTAATCAAAACAATCATACAAAACAACAACTGCAACAAAATTAAGACGTCTTTATTGGATGATCGGGAGTCCCTCTGAGGAGGTAACCTACTGATCCTAACGAGGCTTCCCATGATCTAAATGAAATTATGGAACTCATTAAGTTGAGTTTAGTAAGTTCATTTAGACTAAGTGAATGCAATAGAAAATAGTGATACCAGAATGAGGGAACCGTAGGATCCTAACCGATGTTGCTCTAATCAAAGTTAATATGCCCCATAATAATTAAAGAACATTAACTATAGGGCCATCTTATTTGACATCATAACTTGACACCATAGAAAACTTAAACTCATCACGACAAGGTGTTTGGAGCCAGCACAGTGAGCAGCACGACCATCTTCAATAGCAAAACCTATCTTCTCCAACTAAACCAACTTCCTTCCGTAGAATTAAACAACAAGCCATAGGATTTCGAGGTTGTTTGCTTATGCAACATACATATTTAGGCCTTTGTACGACTTTGTTGTACGATATAAGCCCTAACTCGTCTTAGGATTCCTAGCTTGTGGTTCATCACAACCTAAATCCTCACATCTTTCAGGTTATTTGTGTGATCGTTTCAGACAAATGTAAGCCCTGAATAAAAAAAAAACTTACAGGATGAAACACTTAAATAATTTTCTCCTCTAAATTAAAGCCAAACAATAGGATAGACTGGGAAGTCACTGAAGTTCTCCCTCGGATTTATGACATCCTCTAGTTCTTCCTCCTTTAGATTCCACAATAAATGCTCCAAATTTGAGCCATTCCTATTTCACACCACTTTGTCTGATTTCATTAAAATGTCCTATCCTTTTGAACTCCTTGAAGATAATAATTCCTGATTTTTATCTAGAGTTTTCTTAGGTAAATTTGGTCATTTAAGATGTAATTAACTATAGGGGCTTTCCCTTATAAGAATCTTGTCTGAACCTAGCTTAATATAAACTATATTTAATCCTTCATATGAAATAAGGGAAATTTTTGGAAAATAAAATGGCTTCACAGACCAAACGGATGTCATATATTTCTTAGTTTATTTGATCGAGCCTCATCCTCAAGTCTTGTGTTTATCTTTCGGGATAGATACAGGATTTGAGGTATATTGCTCTTTCTATTAAACTATGAAAGATATGAGGTCGGTTCAAGTTCATATTTTTCAAGCTATATATATTTGTAAATTAAAACGTTATTCCGAAGTAGGTGACGAGATTTCAATTCTGACGGCTGACAGCTTCTTACGGGCAACTCCTTAACCAAAATAGTGTCGATAACTACAAATACATTCAACAAAGTACTAAAAACTAACAATAGTACTAAAATGATTTCCATTGTAAAAATAGTTTCACAATACCACTGTTTATAATACAACATTATATTTAAAATAAAGTAAAGTGTCACACTCTAAAAAAAAAGAGTCACAACAATAAAATACAACCAAACATAAACTAAACAAAAAATCAAACTAAAACAACAGCAATCATCATCTTCTTC
Organism: Phalaenopsis hybrid cultivar; assembly: GCA_002079205.1. Lineage (NCBI taxonomy): Eukaryota > Viridiplantae > Streptophyta > Magnoliopsida > Asparagales > Orchidaceae > Phalaenopsis > Phalaenopsis hybrid cultivar. The sequence continues at coordinate 75,138 of JXCR01042134.1, forward strand.
TTCTTCCATATCCAAATTTTGCTGCTGATATGGGGTAAAAACAGGGTGAGTAGGAAACTGAATTGAGTGGTCACCCCTCATGCATCTGACTATCGCATCATCATAAGCAACATCATATTCAAACTTCTGCCTTGTCAAATCATCATTTTGTGCATTTATTGCCTCCATATTTTCCATTCAACTTTCCATTCTCAAGATATCTTTTTTATTGGATCATCATCTGCTCTATAAGTTCTTGGAGAGTAGAGGTACTAGAAGTAGTGGTACATGAAGTAGAAGGAATATCCCTACTCCTACTTCTAGATCTCCATCCAACATGAGATTCATCAGTCTTAATATTGGCAGGCCCAATAAGTTTTAGAGGTTCAATCCTCTCCTTAACCATTCTAAAAATAACTTCTGCCAGTTCACATAGTGTGACAATCAAGGTAGGGTGTGCTAAACCACCATTAGTCTCTTCTAAGAAATAGAACGAGTGTTTCTATAAATAATAGAGCCTACATCTATCGTTCTCATCTGCTGGATACAGAAGTTCAAGAAGGCTCTATCCTTTATAACCTCACTATGATGATTGTTGACCTCATTTTTGGTTGAGGTCTAGAAAACTTCTTTAGTAGCCTAGGTCTAGCCATAGGATTTTTCTATTGACTAGTCTTAGAAAATTAGAAGAGGTACCCCACCATTAGAAATTCAAAACTCTTCTTTTTACTCAACTTAAAATTCCACATATTGATCTTAACCTCTAGCATTTAGTAGGTAAGATCATTATAAGAGAATTCAAGAAGAGTCCCTATAGGATTACTTG